>JANRGW010030389.1:0-21053 GCA_024733675.1 Psilopsiagon aymara | reverse complement strand
GCGTGTCAAGGTCCCTCTGGATGGCATTCCTTCCCTCCAGTGTATCAACTGAACCACCCAGCTTGGTGTCATCGGCACACTTGCTGAGGGCGCACTCAATCCCACTGTCCATGTCAGTGACAAAGATGTTGAATAAGATTGGTCCCAACGCTGATCCCTGAGGGACACCACTCGTTACTAGTCTCCAGCTGGAACTTTTTGCGTGCTGCCATCCAGCCAGTTCCTTATCTACTACTACTACTAATAATTGCCTAATAATTAAAATTACTAATTTAGAAATAGTAATAAGCTATACAAAACATGATTGAAAAGTATGTATGGTGTGTATTGAAAAGGCTGTATGAATTATGCTCTGTAAATATTTATAAATTGTGGCTGAAGGGAGCTGTTGCTCTCCATGTTTGCTTCTTCAGTAATGGATTACATTTTTCTGTGTTCTCCTGTGTGTTCTAGTGTTCTTTTTTCACCGGTTTCCTCAGCAGGAAATTGCCTTGCCACCTGGGTGGAACTAGGGCGGTGCAGGTTTGTGGTTATGAAAGGCTGTTCATAACCATCTTAAGGTTTTAAAATACCTTTGCACAGTTTCCTTGGAATAATTGTATTCTTTGTACTTTGGGTGGATTTAGTAATAACTTGTCCTGCTGATATTGGCTAGGGCATTTTAGGTGCTTATCTAATTCCTTTTTCTGTGTTTCACCCTGTAATTAAAATGTTCCTAACTCCACTGAGTAGACCACAGGTCACTCTGGAAAATCCTAACATATTTTTAGAGAATGATATGGAACAAATGTATTTAGTTAGAATACTTTCTGAAGGCCTTAAATGCATTGTGTCCTCTCTCTGCTGGATTGATGCATGCTAAATTTTCATTAAAAAGTGATCAGAGATAGTAGTATTTAAACACAACCAGATTTTCCTTATAGACAAGTAAAATGTATGTACATTACAGAGTTAGAGGGGCAATTATGCCAGGAACAGAAGATTATCTTCTGCTCAAAGTATTTTAATAGGCAGATGGCAGCTATTAACTTATTACTGTGGGAGGAAGGAATCAAAGTCATAATCAGGTAGAATGATGTTTGTCCATGTAATTAAGCTTTCTAACTGCTGCTGTACACTGCAGAACCAAGAAAGCCATGTGGTCTTGCAAGAGTAAATCATTCAGTTGTTTTGTGGGTCAGGTGGTGCATAAGCTTTGATATCTAAGAAAAGATAATGGTAAAGAAAGAACAATTACTTGAATAGCCCGATTAAAAAAAATAAAAGGCTGCTGAATTATGTCATTCAAATAAACTGAATCACAATGTAGTTTTGGTTTTGAAGATTTAAATAGGTCTTTGTAGAGTTAACAGATACTGTCAGGAAACTGGAGGTCAAATACTACAGGTAGAGGGAAAAATATGTCTCCCCTTGTAGTCTCAAGTTCTATAAATAGAAAACCATAGACAATGAGCGGTATAGATGTAGTCTGAATTAAACACAAGGAATAAAGAAGGGTATGTAATGATAATAGTTTATACCCATTCAAGAGAGAGTCAAAGATGGGAACTAGATTTAGACCTAGATCCAGAGTTAGAGGCTGCTCACTTGTGTCCAAATGTGCACAGAAATATTGAGCATGAACACATCTTGAAAGAGGAGCAGCAGTATTCTGGTCATATGTGCTGCACATGGGAATCAAGGGTGGGGAAAGGGTAAGAGAGAATAAATTTTTTTAACAATTAAGTTGAATAGTGATGAAGATGTGAATGGAAGTTATTAGCAGAGATGCAGGTGTTTATTTTAGGAAAGTTCATTGTCATCCTCATTAAAATCTTGTTACATAAGGTAGTAGAAGAGCAAAGAAAAGACGGGAACTGTCTTGTGCTCTCTTTCTAGACCTTTTTAAGGTGCAGATGTTACAATAGGTATGGTAACAGACTGGGTGATCTGTGTGGATTAGAGGGTTAAGTGATATTCTTGCCACTGCATGTGATCTAATGAAATCTTAAGGGTGTAGGACCTCATGCCACGTGCTTAGCTTCCTTCTCTTACCACTTGGCCTGGAATCAATGTGTCCAGAGGAGTTGTCAGAGATGCTGACCCTCTTTGGTTCAGAGCTTATCTTCCCTACTGATTTTCAAGCAGTCAAACCCCACTCTGTGTCAGCTGCAATTCTGGCTGGTATTTGAAGGTAAACCAGGGACCTCAAGGATTGAGACCCTACAGTGTGGCTGGAAGTGCCAGTGACTGTCTCCTATTCTGCTAAGTAGCCTCCACTCCTGAAGCATGGCCATTTGTGTAACTTAGGCCAACTGCAGAGGCATGCCTCCTCTCTTCAAACCCTAACAGAAGGAAAGGCCAAGAGCCTGTTTCTATGGGAACAGATATCCAGGGCCCTAAACCCCAGATGTCTCCACCCACAGCCTCACCAAGAGAACACATCTCTTGGTAATGGCATGCTACAAAACACTGAGTGGGCAAAGCTACGAAATTCATGATGCCAAAAACTCTGAAGGCCTTAACATGGTGTGTAACATTAAGAGCATAATAATAAATACCTCATTTCACAGTTCAGAGTGCAGGCAAAAAAAAAAAAAAAAAAAAACAGCAGGGAAAACCAAATGAAACTTTAAGCTGAACATGCCTGGTTAGATGGTTCTGTTCTGATTGAGAAGCAGTTTGTGTGGCCTGTGTTCAGGGAATTTGTTACGCTAACTCTATATTCCAGGTTTACCAGAACAACCCACCACAGCAATGAACACCTACCTGTAAGGCACTGCCCTTGCAAGAAGTGAGGTGGCACAAATTAGAGCTGCTTTTCAATAGATTTAGAATATTTAGCAACTAAAATTTCATTGTATTTTAAACAAAAGGCCTGTGCAAGGGAGCACGTGGCCTTTCTCTCTGGTAAAATTGGGTATTTTCAAGTAATATTAATATAAATGAGCTTTATTTTCATTGGTTTTAAGTGTATATGCAATTGTGTTACAGGTAGATGCATCCAAGAGTAGGACAAGTTCGTTTAGAGAAACCTGGAGGAAGTCTGTACTGTCAGATGACATCCCCCTTAGGAAGGCAACAGTGCAGGGGTACAAAGTAGCTAGAGTAAAGAATTTGTCATGTACCCAGTTGTGATTGCTTCCTGTGTGTTTTCCCTAGTAAGTTTACGGGATCCAAAGTGACATGTCTGCCTTATGTATTAAGATGGCTGGATAGAGATGTGGGAAAGAAAGCAACCTGCTGGTTGCAGCGATTTTGCTCATTTTTTAAACTAGACTTACAAGATCTTGTTAGTTATGTGCTTTATTATCTAAAGAATACAAATTATAACTACTTGAAGAATTTCTTTTTTAATTAAAAATATAATTTTATCACTTCTTGCAGCACAGATACTTTGTTGGAAGTTAATTGCGGAGGCTTGTCAGTTTAATTATACTGCTGTTAGATTGCTATCGAGTGATATACTTTTGCACCTGGCTTTAGAAAAGTACAATAAACTGATCCTTTCTTAGAAAGATAAGGTTATTAAATCCTGTCATTAAATTTCTGTGATTTTGATTGTGAAGCAGATGTGTGAACTTAATTACAGAATTGGTGGGGTCTCAGTCACTTCTACCAGCTGAGAATGGGACCCAAGGTGCCTGTCTATTCTGAGATTAGAAAAACGTACCTTTTTGTATTTTTAGTATGGAAGGGTGGGTTTAAGAAATGTGACTGACAACTTCCACCTCTGACTGCCAGCATTTCCATGTCATAGCTCTTATCTTCCCCTACACTGCTTTTTCTCTGGCCTGATTATATATAATTTATTCCTTCATTTGTTTTATGCAGTCTGTTGCAGATTCGAGAGTACCTTATTTGTAGAGAACGAATCTCTTTTGTGACTCAGTATCATCCACTTTCTCATTGCCTATTATTCTATCATGACTTCATCTTTTTTGTTTCTGTTCTGCCTAAAAAAGGAAAAAGGTATGATAACCCTTCCACTTGTGGCATCTTTTTCATACCCTTGAACTTATAGAAAGTTATGCATAATGATCACTAGAAAGCACAGTAAGTGGTACAATGCTGTCATTACTTTCAGTATTGACATGATAGAAAGAAGCAGCTGCTGTCTTTATGCTGTTACATTTCACAACAATTGCTTTGAATTTCCATAGCTACAGCTTGGAAAGCAATGTCGCCCTTGTCTTCCACAGGCAGGCAGCATTATATTGTATATAAAGAGAGCTAGCTATTGGATAAAATGCATAACATTGTCTTGCATTTCTGGACATTTCAGATAATTACTTTGTTTGGAAAATCAGTTCTCGGATTGAAGCTTGGCACCTACTCTTAGTAAATTATATATTTTATTTATATATTTGTTTACCATGACGGCTATTCTCACTTTCATCCACTGCACTTCTCCTATTAGGATGATTATCAAGTTCTTTACCAATGCGTATGGCTTTCTGGTGCAGTGGTCAAGCTGTGGAGTTTGTTTTCTGCCAGTTATTTGTATGCAGATTGTCTTTCTTCACAGACATAGTTTGGCATCTGTGTCAATGGCTTCTGGGGGAAAAATAACATATAGAGATCCTCAATGTGTGATGTATTTCTTTAGATTTTCCTAAAACAGATTAAATAATTAGCACACTATGACTGGATGTTTATCCAGGACCTTCAAATAAGTGTTCCTTTGTTTGGAAACCTGCCAATCTGTCTCATAGCTGTGGATAGATTTATTAATGCCTGTTTTTTTAAGGGGTTAAGAGTGGGAATAGGAAGGCTTAGGAAAGTCCATAATAAGCTGCTCCAGGACAACTGAGGCCACTTATTCTGAGATGGTAGGTTATGTCCTAGAGCTCTTGAGCATCCAAAAGCTGTTCTCGTTCCCTCTTCTTGACACTATCTACCCTTGACCCAAACTTTATTTTTATGAGCATGCAGGTAGAACTATTTTAGTTCCCTGACCATAAAACAGTTGGTAATTTGACAGTAATGATTCTGACCAGGCATATACTTGTAGCTACGTATGGAAAGCTAATTTAGCTATTGGGAAATGTTTCACTTTGAAATTTTATGCTCCTGTATTTTGTCAGAAGCAGCCTTAACCGAGAGTTAGGAAGTAATAAATATCTTCCCTAATCCTGTAATTTAGGAGAAAAATTATTTAAATTAATTTTACAGCTTCCCCAGACTTTCAGTAAGCTATTGGGAAAACAGAACCTTGAAATTTTACCCAGCCTGATTTGCAGCTTCCCAACAAGCCTATTTTAATAATCAGCTAATGATCATTTGAATACTGTTATTTAAGAGAGTGCACATTTAAAGAAAAAAATGGGTATTGTCTGGAGATAAATTGAGATTCACTGTAGCAGCTATCATATTCCAGTGCTGCAGGAAAGATTTGCCTGGGTCATCTGATCAAAATGCCATTCTGTAGTTTAATTCCTGTGAGAAGTTACAGATTATTTATATAACTGTAGATATGACTATGTGTAGATATCTATTGTAGTAGTTATATCCATAGATATATACTATGTAGATAGATTTAATTTGAGCTGAATTGAAAATAGTAAAGTTCCTTCTATCCTCAAAGGAAAAAGTGAGAAGCTAACGATAAGAGCTATGTTATGTGTTCAGCTGCAGGAACTGTATGTGTAAATTGAATGTCTGTATATGTGCACAGACGAATGCCTGCATTGCTAAAGTGCAGATATTTTTTTTTTCTGAGTGAAGTACGTAATTTTTGGAATTGAACATACATGGTGAAGTATAAAAATGCAGTGTTATTTTAAAATTCTTTGATGCCTAACATTTTTAGATGCCAAAAAATGACACTCTCTATAGTGTAGAAAAATACTTAGATTCTAGGACTCAGCTCTGACCAATTTGGCTGAATCAACTCATCCTTGTGTGCATTTTCATGAACTGTTGGATTAACAAAATGTATGTGTTTAACAAAATGTGCAGCTAGGTTAAACACACTAAATGGGATCCTACCTTGTTCCTTGATTCTTTGAGTTACTCATGTGGTTAATTCAAGACATATCACCAATCCCACTGAGCTTTCGTATTCTATTATGCTTCATACCTGGTATGCCTATAACCAGTGTCTGAAAGATCTGTTTTCTGGGCTGCCTTGTTGATAAGAACTTACAGTGGCCATTAAGAGGAGGCTGTGATTCTTGCACAGGGTAGAAGGAGGGAAAATATTTTGTAGTCAGCAACTACTGGCGGTAGGAGCTGGTTTGCTACTAGAATCGTTACAATTCTGAAATATGGGGGTGAATTTTGCTGCAGGTTCCTGTTGTCCTTGGAGACTGCAGAACTAACAAGCTGTCTTAGAGTAGTTAAACGTTGCTAGCATTATCTGTTATGGTTTTGTGTCTTGTGGTTGCCTGACTTCCTTGACTTCCTCAAGTTAACACTATTCTCCTGAGGCTGTGCTGAGCTCCTCCTGGGTAAGGCGCTGTAGGAGCCCCACAGAAGGTGTGCTTTGGTAGAATGGAGGCTGTGGTATCTGGAAGTACAAACTTGGACTTTTTTTCTTTCTCTTGTTGTAAAACAGATTTTATAAATGACCCTTCCTCCCTATTTGGTTTCTCTAGCATCTCATCCAAGGATGAGCTCATCTAACATTCTCTCTGTCTGTGGAATCACTTTAAATCTTCTCTACCACTGAGTGTTTTCATTAAACTCATTTGAGAGACTTCTAACTCTGTTTGAAATCTAATACTGAACTCAGTGCTTATTTAGAGGGAAAATAGGGACAGGAACATTAACTTAAGAAAAAAACCCCAAAACCTACTAAGAACAAGAGAGTCTTGTGAACCTTGCCTGCCTACATTGCTATGCAATTTTTTGAAATTGTGGATGCCAAATTCTCTAGGATGTAAATCATAGGGACAAAGCTTCATGTTTACATTCTCAATAGGTGGAAAAAGTTGAGATCTCTTCTACCAGTGGAAACCTGTTTTCTTCCTAATGTGTTCAGGGTTTTTTTTCCTTCCTTTCCTAACCTGAAGACAGGTTAGAGAAGTGGTCTGTAAGGGCAGCCTCAGACACTGATGAAGATTAAAAACATTTAGGACAGATTAAAAAAATGAGTTTTTCTTGCTCAAATGGGGAAAAGAGGCTGAGAAGTTCGGATGACCTAACATGCGAAATGAAGCATGTTTCCTATGCTGGTAGACCTGGCTTAGGACTGACTGGTCAGTCATAAGTGGTGAGAAGTGAAGCTGTCTTCAGAAGAGTAGAATGACAGCAGAGGGTGAAGTCCGGGGCTGAGAGCTGCCAGATGTGGCTGGAAAAACCAAAAGGATCGTAAAGGAAAGACAGAGACTGAGGAGAACAGCAAGGGAAAAGTGAGAGAGTAGGTTGCTCATGGTAGTGCTTGTGTGAGGAAGTTTCAGAACTGAGACTGGCAGAAGATCATGACCCACAGGATGGTGATGTTCAGACTAAAACTGTGACGTAGCTGAAGCGAAGTCTTTCCAGGGGAGCAGTGACCATTAGGTAAGATTCTAGTAGTGGCTTAAGCAAGAAAGTGGAGACTGAAAGGTCAGGTTGTATTTTAGATAACTTAGAGAAGAAGCCAGAGGTAAGAATTGGGAAAGGGATGGGCCCTGAATGAGGTTGCAGAGGATCATGCCAAAGATTGACATGCATGTGCTATTTTGAAATGAATTGTGATTTCAGTTCCATCTTGAAGTTTGAACTTGTCCACTGGGTCTAGTTAAGTGTGAAGTTGTCTTGCTCATGCTGGTTTCCATCTCAAACCATTATCCAGTAATTCTGTTCTCTTTACCTAGCCAATCCCAAACTAATGCTGTCCCTTGAGCACAGATCTGCCTTCTTGTTAGCTCAAGGATTGGTTGCTCCAAGATTACATCATCTCACATCTACCCCAAGAATTTCTTTAAGGGTTTCTGGTCTTATCCCTGTTGCCCTTGAAGTTCTTCCTGGCATTTCCAAGAGGAGTTCCTCCATCCATGAAAAAAGAGACTGCTTTCAAGGCCATGGGGACTAAGTTTAGCCTGATTCCCACAGCAACACTATAAATTCTCATATCAAACAGTTGTATTTAGAGATGGAGGGTTGTTAATAAAGGTGATTTGGGAGTATTCATACTGAACAAATGTGATTTTCTTTTGTTGTGACTTCAGCAGTTGAGGTTTTCTTGGCAAGCTGCTTTTGGGTAATAGCTAAGGTGTCAACTCCTTCTGTATGCTTTCATGTTTTAAAAGGGTTTGTGCTTGAGGGTGGTGCTCTATTATTGCATACCATGCCAGGCAGGGGTTCAGCACCTGTGCTGCTGCTCTTTATCTTCCTACTCTGGGGAGGTTGTAATTAACAAGGTTGAGTTCACCACACTGTGCTCTGTGGTGAAGTTGATGGTATGAATCAAATCAGCTCTGTTCTGTTAAATAGGGGGAAATCCAGGTACACCAGGGGACTCTAGGTGGAAGAAATGAGATGGCTGGAGGGAGTTTTGCTTTCTATATGAAAATACAACATATTCAGTTTCAAGTTGTTGAGTATTTCAGATTTGCTGCTTGTAACCTCTATTCTCTACTGCCAGAACTTAATGAAGTTAAATTCTAAGTTCCATGTAATATAGAGTACACAGGCCTCTATGGACCTGGGAAAGGAACTGTTCTCGTATGTATTAAGCAGTGTACAGATGTCAGGAGTCAGCTGGGATGGCAGATTACCCTGCTAAAGAGCTGAAATACATGGAAAAGTGCTGCCCCAGATGCAGTCTGGAGCAGAATTTTCTTGCACAACAGAAACAGATTGAGAAATTTAAAACAAGTCCCCAAGGAGTGAGAATGTTTTCTGTTACCTTATGTTTTGCATTGTTTTCTTTGCAGACAATGAAGAATGAGAGGCTGGAACCACAGCAATCATTCTTCTCTTTACAGAACAATTGGGAGATAGAATATATTTTGTTTTCTCTATATTGTACCAGTCTGGCCCAGGTCCCACAAACATTTATGTATGCTCTCATCATGGTTATCATGCATACTGATCCTGGTCTTGGATGGACATGCAGAAGAAGAAAGTAACTGGAGATCCAGTATAAATGTTAACCTTTCACAAGTTTAGATTAGGTGATAAAGATGTGCTTATCCTTAACATTTAGAAAATTCCATAGGTATGGCATTTGCTTCTGCAAACTGAATACAGCTGTAATGCTCTCAAATTGCTGCAATCAGAGGTACTTTTAACACAAACTTTGCTCACTAATCTGCTTCCTGTATTGCTCAGTATACTATTGCCATTATTCACACCAGTGACCCACATTAGCCAGCTTTCCTATTTTTCCTATTTTGAAGGAAAAAGATTTTTTGTGTGGGTTTTTTTTTTGTGTGTGTGTGAGTTTTGTTGTTGTTGTTGTTTTGGGTGGGGTTTTTTTTTGTTTGTTTTAGAGGTTTTTTTTGTTTGTTTTTTTTTACTTCTATATTGTTAGGAGTAAGGAAATACTTTGTCAAGGGACTACTGGGGTCCCAGTTGGTTGCTTTCTGGGAATGTGTGGTGCTTTCACATATTAAATTGCTTCTGTGCAGACATTGCCATCTGATACTTCCAGTAGCTTTTCTGAAACAAAGAGAAGCAGAATCCAAATGACCTTTAGCAGGAAAATGTTTTATTTTCCTTGTGGGTGAATATACTCTCAATTTTAGATTTTAGGGAAAGTCAGTATCATGGCTGAAATAATTGATAATGGTTGTCTTGACCTTTTAACTCTTTACTTTAAGGCCTGTTGGAAACCCAGTCTTTGCATGAAGCAGATGAAGATGTGGTCGCTGATGTTGATTTCACCACTATGATTTCTGAAGAAGAAAAAGAAGAGTTAAAGATTGAGCTAGCCAAGGTAATGAATTTGAATTGCTGTGAGTGTTACTGGTTTTACATCATTAAAATGGAAGTTATTAATTGTAGGATGAAGTGCATATCATAAAGGTATTCTCTTCCTTTTTAGTAAAATAATTTTAGGCTACAATAATGCGAAGCAATTAATTTCTTTAGATATTTTTTGAAGATTAAATATATTTACTTGATGATTGTAGAGAGAAAGTTAAATATACCTTACCATTTTATTCAAGATGTGTCTTTCATTTATAAACCTTCATTTATAAAGAATGAAAGGTGTTCTTCTTACTATATCTGTGATACTGTTGCTACCATGGTTGTGACACCTGGAAAAGATTCTTTGTGTGGTGTTCAGAGAAAAAGCTGGAGATGGTTACAGATGAGACTGATGATGAAGAGCACATCACATTTTAGTTTCCTTTGGCACTGTCATGTTTGGAGAGTGATATATTTTTGGTTTGCATTTGTTGTTTGCTTAATTAAAGAACTTGATGTCATGACACCATAAAGAGGTTTAAAAATAATTCTTAATAACAAGGAGATGGGAGGGAAAAGGTGTGAATCATGTGGTCTTTTTATTACAAAGATTAAAGAGATCGTCTAGATTTGGTCTACAGTGGGAGGGTGGATTCAGTTCTAGTTACTGCTGCTGAATACTGCAGAAACAAGTGAAATTTAAAAATGGATAATGAGAGAATGGGAAAAAGTGAGTATTTATTTTACATATGAGACAAATAACAGAAATCATAGCTGTATGAAGAGGGAGTTGATTTTGTCTAAATTGAAATAATGAATGCAACAGAAATATTTAAATTAATATTAAGTTGTAATATTAAATACTCTAAGAAGTCACATTCTTAATGACTCTCGAGTCATTTACCTTTAGAGCTGATTTAGGATTTTCCACTTAAACTGAAACCGGAAGATTGTTTTTTTGTTTCATGTTTTATCAAGCCTTGTGTTTCTAAGCTGCTAGTTAATTTTTACTTCTTTGCTGATCCTGTCACATCTGTTAGTAGTAAGAAAGCAGCTGGAACTTTACATCTTCAGCTTATCACATAGCGATGAGATAGGAGTTGGGATGTTCATCAGTGGGTCTTCATCAGAACAGAGGCAGTGGGCACACTGAAGCGCTGGAGGTTCCCTCTGGACATCAGGAAACACTGTGAGTGTGACTGAGCACTGGCACAGGTTACCCAGGGAGGTTGTGGAACTGCCATCCTCGGAAATACTCAAAAGCCATCTGGACGTAGTCCTGAGCAACTGGCTGTAGGTGTCGCTGCTTGGGCAGAGGGCTTGGACCAGATGACCTCCACAGGTCCCTTCCAACCTCAGCTTTCCTGTGATTCTCTTTTCTGGTGAAAGGAACTTAAGAGGCAGATGGAAACAAGGAAGGGGACAAAACTTCCTGCAACCATCTGAGAAATGGTATGCCTCTCTCAAGAGAATTAAACTCAGCAGTTTCTGGGCAACTGTTCTGCTTGATGATTCCTGTGGGAGCAGAGAATTCTCAGTAGCTTATGTTAGAAATGTTTTAATTCATGTACCAACACATAAGTGAGAGATTGTCTTTCAAATTTTATGATTTTGGCTGACCTAGAAGTTATTTTGTGAATTGCTCTCAGCAGTTTTCTGGCATACAGCTTATCCTTAAAACCAAAATAAAACTGATAATTATTGCAAGAAAGGTATGGAAAACTTTAATTTACAAAGAACAAAGTCTAAACTGAAAGAAGGCTTATGATTACTTAGAAAAGACTATAAAAAACAAGTCAGGCCTTGATTCCTTCAGAAGGAAATCTCTGTGGGAATTGGCTAATGTTTCCTTTTGAAAAGCTATTAGTCCTTACTTTCAAGTCTCCTCTGCTCCACTGCTGGTAGTTTTGTTTTCTTCCATGCCATTATGTGTTTGGTAATACCTGGTTGAGCCTGTAGGAACAAACACCTTTGTTACTGTTCTGAAAGGTTCAAATCTTCCTTAATGCTGCAATTATTTAATAGCTGATATAATGGGGAGCTGTCTTGAACACCTGTTGTGCATGTATTTAAACAGCAAATACATGCTCCATCTCTATTGTGTATCTGCTGTTTATATTCTCTTTTTTTCTCTTCCACGGCTAGTAGTCTCTTTGTACTGAAAGCTTTTCAGAGTATGGGCTAACTCTGTTCTTGTATTTGTAGTTGGCTAACATAGCAGGGCTCTGACCTTAATCAAGCCTTGGAATTTCTACAGTGCAGGTAAAAAATGTAACTCCTACAGAAACTTCTATCAGTCATTTGAATTATGACTGATAGAAGTGAAAGAGGTCACTTCAGAATAAAAGCGGAAAATTCTAGCCCAAAAACTTTATGTAAGGCCACAAGCTTGTTAGCAGAACAGACTCCTCCTTCCCCAGCCCCCTCTTCCTTCCTCAGTGTGAGAAGCATGTTACAATGATTCCTGAGTCATTATGGGGGCTGAGGTTTTGAGCTATCTCACTCACTGCTGTCAGTTGTCCTTCCATTACTCTCATCAAAGTAGTCATATACTCCTTGCTGTCTTCCCCCTCCCATACCTTCACAAAAGCAGCTATCTGGTTTGATGTGCAAGCTTGCTAGCTGATACACATGTTCTAAATTCAGCTGTGTGTGCTACTGCATATTTATTCCCGGTTTGAGGAAAGATGTGAGTAGCTTTTTCTGCAAACTTATGGCTAATTTTATTTATGAGTGTCCCTGATGTCTCTGGGTGCTGTTCACCCAAGGAAAAACTTATAAATCAACAGGTACTCAGCCTGGAGGTGTAAAATTTGGGCTATATGATTTGGTGCAGAGGTGAAGTGTCTGTTATTTTTTGTGCTGTTATTCTGTTCACAGTTACCGCTACTTTCTTTTTAAAGGCTTTTACAGCTACTTTCTTTTAAATATTAAGATGCTCACATTTCTGTAATATTTAATGCATTTTAGTGTATGTATAATACTCAGCAATTTTGAAAAGGATAACAATTCAATAACAATCACTAGTTTACTAAATATAATGGCTAATCAAAATGTAAGGTTTCCATGGATTGACTTCATGATTGCTATAACTTACTTTGTATCTTTAGGCCCACAAAAAGGGAGAAGGGAACTTTGTTCCTATGTGGTGCATCTATATTCTTAATCTAGTTCTGTTGCACTTAGAAGGAAATATGAGGAGTAGAAACTTGTATTTCTGTTGACTTAAGCCCTAGTTTCATAATGGATTCTGCATTTGTAAGAATGTACTTTTCAAAAATGCCTAGGCAGGGGATGCCTAACTTCTGTAGGAGTTAGGTATGTAACCTGCTTAAACGCTTTTCAAGATCTTACTATAAGCTCTAATACTTTCTACCTGCCTCACAGTCTTCAATCACTGATGTCTGAGCACTTGAGGGAGGCTTTGTATCTACCACTATTTTAAAATTATGGGCTTGAGGAGGATTGTGGCACTTCAAAACTGCTCTCTGAAGAAAGATAATATATTGTTTTTAATGCAGTCAAAAATGTTCATACTTAATGCCACTGGCCACACGGTTAATGCTTCCTTAGGGCTTTACAGCCTTAGGTGTCTATTCAATGGAACAGATGGAAAGTAATTTTAGTAGAAGCCATCAGATGTTTACATATCCAGGTACCTAATGATCAGCCTAGTGCTAGCTCATACAGAAAGCATTAGTGTTTATGTACATGTAAGGATACTGGTATTAGTTATGAACTAACTATTCCATTAGTTATGGAATGAACTTAATTCCTTAAGTTAATTTATTAGACTTAATTCCTTTATATTAATTAATTAATTCCTTTATTTTAATTTATTAGACTTAGTTGCTTAAGTTCTTTAGCAGTGTTATTCAGGCAGACTTGTGCACTAAGAGGTTCTTTAGCAGTGTTATTCAGGCAGACTTGTGCACTAAGAGGTTTGCTCTGTGTGGGAAACAGCTAAAGGGAGCTCTGAACTGCTGCCTGAGGAATGCTGACATCTGTGATTTCTTCTTTCTCTAAGCATTTAAGCAGCTATCCTCTCAGAAGAAAAACTCACATTGCCTCTCATTTGCAGGTTGGGAATATAATAGAGCATAAAGGACATGAGAAGGAATAAAGCAATTTTGGATTGTTATGCTTTCTACCGGTGAAGTGTTGGCATCACAGGCATCAGTTAAACATCTACTTCATTAAAGTCATGATTTTGCTTTGTGTTCATAATATTGCTGCTTAATTCCTGAGCTGCTTGAATAATTTAGATAGCAGGTAGTGACAAAACAGAAGGTGACAGGTGGGAAATTCAAGTGTGAGACCTTTTCAAGAACAACGAGCTTGCAGCCAGTTTTATAGAGAGGCAGAAGGCCTAAATGTACAAAGTAAAGATGATGCTAGTATTGACATCCTAAATATAGCCCTGGAGGTCAGCAACTGATTCAGCTGGTGCTTGCCTCATTCCCTGCAGCCTATGGAGTTAAGTCACAGGAGACTGTGGTTCCAGGGAGCTTAACATACAGTAATCAGATATATTGCCATATGTTATTCTATTAACATATGGAGGAAGGAACACAGTTGGTAGGGGAATTTCTAAGCATGAAGTGAAAGGCAGCTGGTCTGCTGTCACTTGCCCTTGTTAGCTTCAGTACCTTTGAGTGCTGCTTGTATAATTGGCTTGGGAGGCTCCAGGATGAAGAATGCTCACCATGAGGGCTTACCCATGGTCACAAGAGGGGGCTACCCGAGGGGGCTGCCCAAGAGGGAGAATCCTGAGCCAGTATTCAGCCAGGCTGATTCCATGCTCCTTCTTCTCAATCAAGTGTTCTGGTCATTGTCTTGCTAAAATTCTGTCTTGATTAAAACATTTCAAGTAATGTCCACTTCTGGGAGTGTTATATCCCTCTGTTTGGGCTGAATGACATCTTTGCAACTTGAATTTGCATGGTTTGGCTAATGACTAGGAGCTGTGAAAAGACTAATCTTCCATATTCTGAATGCTTCTATGCTTTGAGCAGGACCTGTTCACTCATGTTAACAATCCATCTGCTGTTACTGTTTTGAAATATGTAGGACCTGAAATATGTACATAAAAATGCATATGACATGAGTGGAAGACTGAAAAGCTACAAATACGAAGTTAAAAGCTTGTGCCTTCAAAGAGAGATATTTGACTGTTACTGAGTCTTCTCTTGTTCTGCCTGTTCCCATTTTACTAGTGAATGAAAAACTTGTGTTGGAGACTACTAATGCCCCAATGGTCAGGTTGCTCAATAGTCCCTTACTGGACAATTCTGTCTCTTACCAGATGCATGTGTTTGACGGTGTGCATAGGTGGCACAGTTTGACACAGTAATTTAATGCATTGTCAGCCTTGTTCTTGACATGTCTTTGATCTCCACAAGCACTTTAATCTCTCTGTCTCTCTAGTCACCTACAGAAAATGCAAGTTTATGCAAGATTCATTTAATCTGTTAACAGTGCACTTATCAGTTCTTCGGAACAGGCTAACATCTTTTTCCTTTCTCCTCCCTCTTCATTTCTCTCAGCTAGAGGATGAAATTTCAACTTTGCGGCAAGTGCTAGCAGCCAAAGAAAAGCACCTGGTTGAAATTAAACAAAAGCTTGGCATAAGTCTGATGAATGAGCTGAAACAGAACTTTAGCAAAAGCTGGCATGATATGCAGACAACTTCTGCGTGAGTACAGACCTTACATAAATTCATCCTTATATGTTGTATACCATGTTGGGGGTGTTGACTTCGTGAGCTCTGTTATGAAATTTAGCAATTGAAGTGCCTGTCTGAATCAGTGGATCTCAGGGACAAGCATGTGAAGCTTCTCAGAGCAACCAGACCTGAAGAAAAGCCTTCCACAGCAGCAATATGCTTTGCTACTGTGTTGTGCCTCACTCTTGTAAAATCACAGGGCTAAAACTGTTGCCGTCCTGAGAAGGTTATCTTCCCGTCCCATGGCACATTCTTATGGAGTCCTGAAGGGGGAGAGAGATAATTTTTAAATCTCGGTGTGTTCTATTTTTTCAACTTCCAAGAGAGGCAATGCAAAAAATAAATTAAAACCAAAACACTAGCAACTATTTAAAAAAATAATACCACAACCTGAGTTATAAAGAATACTGGCAGGGTCAGTTGATGTTTGACTCCTTAATTCCTGCTTTTGGTTGTCCAAAAGGAGCAAAAAATTGTGTTAGATTAACTGTACCATCTTTGAGGTTATCATAAGTCCTATGTATTCGAGTTTTTATTATTTTTCAGCAGTGTGTTCTTAGGCAGGTTCTGGAAGGCTCTCACAGCTTTGGTTTAGCACTGTGGAGAATGTGTAACTAGTTCACAAGAATTCAATGAAACACAGCTTTGAGTTCCCAGGGTGAAAGATAATGCATAAATGAAGGACTGTTAACTCCACTGCTGTTGTTGAAGTGATTTTAACTTGAATTGTAAAATTTTACTTTATTTTATTTTTTTTAACCAGTCCAGTTATCCTGTGGATGTCTAGTCCAAGTCAGTTGCTGCCTTCAAGGAAGGTGCCTTATAAAAATGAACCAGTTCTTGGATGAGGAAGCAGAGGAGGGAGGTTATTTAGGCTGCAGCTTGCTGCCAAGAACTACTGGTGCAAGCCTTTTGTCTCACATAAGGAAGGAGTTAAAAATACACATATGGACATAGTGATAAAACCTATCCCGAATCTGCCACAGAAAAAGAAAAAATAAATGGTCATACCCAGGATAGGTAGTGTTACTTTTTGCTCTGTATCTGATAAAATGTCACCAAGAGAGGTGACAAATAAAGCTACAAACTCCAAAGCTCTAGGAAGGCAATAATAATTACTAAGGGGCTGGTCTCAGCTTCATACTGAGTTTTATGCTTACACATATGAACTTGCCATGTTCCTGTAAAACTATTTGGGCTGAATTAATAGCAACACTGGGAGAAAGAACCACCCACTTATCATCAAGTACTGTCTGAAAAGTTATGAGAGTATTAATTCCTTTTCTTTCAATTGACAACTGAATTTGATGCTTAGGGAGAATCAAGAGTGAGCTGCTGTATAGCAGAGCTGAGCTGGGATTTGACAGCAAGGCAGTCAGGACAGTGGCATCATCCATGAAAAAGCAATCCCACAGTACCTGAACAAAGGGAGCAGAGCAGGTCCAGCAACAGTAAACAAGGTCAAGCCGGATCTCCAGATAAGTCTGTAGTGATGAGCCAGGTTCAAGGTCAAGCCAGGAAGTCCAATATGTGAGTCAAGACCAGTGAGGTATCTGTCCAGATACAAGCACAGTGGTAACATAACCTGGGCAAGGACCAAGGGCTTAAATGCAATCTAAGCTTTAGTGTAGCTCACAAGTGGAGGTGTGCCTAAGAAGGCTTCTCGTGGCTCTTTCTTGCGCAGCACTGTCACCACAGTCTTGTCCAAAGTCACACAGTTGTGCTGTGTCAGAGCTGGCCCTGAGCCTAGGCAGCAAACCCATGGGAGTCAGGGGAGAGGGGGAGAGTTTGCGGTGCTTCTTGGTGCACTCCAGGCCCTGACAGAGACTTGGAAATATAAGTAAAAATGTACATTTTTTTCCAGGAAAATAATAATTCTTTGTCTTTTAATGGGAAGTCCAATAGGACATGAACCCCTTAATAGGAAACGTAGTTTGTATGTCTCTTGTCTCTAACTTCTGGACAGTTTCTCAGCTACGTCTTATTTCTCATGACATGCCATTAACAGTATCATCCATTCTTGCTCAGTGAGGATACCTGGCATGTGCTAGGAGAGGGCAGTCCAGACTGACTGAGCCTTAGAATAGACACCTGAACTATTTACTTAGGAGTCGCTAACAAAATTTTGACAGAAAAGCTTTCATTTTTACTTGAGATTTGGTAACAAATTCCAAGACAGCTTTTCGTTTTACCTTCAAAATGTTGACATTTTCCACAAGGATAGAGAGACTTAGGAGACATTATCAGAAAGGTAGCTGCTACTTTTTATTTAAAGATGTATTTCAAAACTAAGAAACCATTATGCAATGAGCATCCACAAGTAGTTATGTGGAACTGAGCAGCAAAATTCCATTTGCACCCTTGAAAACCCTGATGCCCATGATCCAGTTGCTGTGTAATTCTGGCTGATGCTCATGCCAGTACACTGATGCCAGTACAGATCACAGTAATCCAGCATTCTTCAGAGTGGATGTGTTAAGTAATAGAGGTGATTCATTGTTGCTGCACCAAAATAGAAATGGAATAGCATTACTCACCAAGACTCTCTGATTTAGTAAGGACGAAAAGCCAGTTTTAAAAAATAAAAGTTCAAAATATTTACATACCTGTACTTTAGGACTCTAAATCCACAATTAGTCATTTTTAATTTTAAAAAGACCTGTTTCTAAGGAGGCAGATTTTGCTTTCATGCAGTCTTCTGGGGTTTGTAGCTGCTGTGCTTTCCTGGAAGTTAAACCCACTTTCCTTTAATGGGGAACTTTTCAAAGCCACAGAGAGCAAGTGAGCACCTAATTTTTGTCCTCTTATTGTTAAAACTATTTTTAGCTCTCCATTTAGGGATACATTCTGAGGGTTAAAGTGGACTTAGAGGCAGAGGGCTGAACTTTTCTCAGGAACAGGAAGGTGGGTTTGAACAACTAGTTAAGACTTTTGACCTGACTCACAGGATGAATGCCACTTGGAATGACTAAATTTAACTTGAGATTCTGGCTATGAAACTTTTCATTTTAAATGGTTGGCCACAGGTAGTTTAGGAGTTAGTCTGAACAGGATTAACATGTACATGATTGTCATTGAAGAATCCCTATTATTAAAAAGGAGAAAAAGATAACAATTTTTACACTGAGGAAAGCTAGAGCTGGAAGTTAATGTACTGATGTTCTCCATAAATTGAAGATTCTGTCAGGCTCAACATAAATTTATGTACAAAGTCTATTTCCTTGTTATTAGGTCATGCTTTAAGGTATGCAAAAGCAATTTAACTACCTGCAGTAAGACATTACTGTTGCAAATGTAATGTGGAGCTTCTAATGTATCAAACCAACTTTTTTATCAGTTTTGTTTTCTCTAAATAAAACCTGAATGTTGTTTGCATACACCTGGAAGTCATTCATTTGTGATGATGACCAAAATCATGATGCACTTTTCATTTTCATTGTTCATTTCCTGTAGCAGAGGAAATTCTTCAGTGCACTGATTTTCAGTATAATTTCTGTGTTAGGGAAGGCAGGGGTTCTGCTATAGAAGATATCAGTAACTAGAGAGCAAACGATTGCCTCAAGTCTAATTTGCTTTCATGGTGGTAAGGCATTCAACTGGAATGACTTCCCACACACACCTTTTTAAAGATCAGGTTTCCAGTGAATAGAGGTGGGTACATATTCAGATAGCTTCTAGCAATGCAGGTTTTTTATTTGTATTTTAAACACAGATAATTCATTCTTATTTAGATGCTGGAGACAGGGTAATGGTGGATTTCAAGGTTATTTATTTTAGCTTAAGAAATCATAAAACATGTCTTTACAGAGATATTTACAAAGACCATAATTGAGCTTTTCTAATTAACATTTTGCAACAAAGGAAAGGTTTTATGTAACCTGAATGCAGTATGTTTATGTAGTTATTGCTGCTTGATTGGCGGTGCTTCAGTAAGATTCTCACAGCTCTTTCTAACTTTCTGTGCTTCAGATTTTCACTGTGTAGTGCTTTAAGGTAAGAAGATGGCTTCTATAAAAATTGACCTAGTTTTATACAGTGTCACTGAATCGTTGAGGTTGACAGCATTGTCAGCAGGCTGACTAGTCCAACTTTCAAAGCAGGTTCAGCTAAATCAGGGTGCTCAGAACATTGTCCAGTCAGATTTTTAGCATCTCCAAGGATGAAGACTCTACAGCCTCTCTGGGCAACACATTCCAGTGTTTAGTTACCCTTACTGTGAAAACCCTCTTTCTTTTGTTTAAATATTTCCTGAAATCAATTAGTGCACATTGCCTCTTGTACTTTCACCGGATACCACTAGCCTTTGCTGAGCATGTGTGTCATAAGCATGCTCAGCTTTGGCTGTCCCTCAGCTCTTAATGTGGTTTTCTTCTGGAAAATGAACAAACAAAGCAATACAGTAGAACATCATAGCATTGTCCTCTCAGGAGATATTTTGGTACCACTGAGTTTCTAAGGAGCAGTTGTATCTGTAAAATTACCCGTCAAGAAACTCACTCCAGGATTATAGTTCACAGAATCTACTTTGTCATTCTTTCTTGAAATGACATAGAAGGCATAAGCCTCCTCTGTTTTAAGTGGATAATCTTTCAACCCATGGTTGAAATAGTAATGCAACTACAGAGATAGCTTCTAGATGAAAATGTTTATTTTACTATTAACCTTCCTCACTCTCCCTCCCCAGAAAAAAGAAAACCCCAAACCAATACTCCAGGTGTTCAGACCACTGTCAGCAGTGGTTCTGCCATGGCCAGTAAACTATTAGAATGGCTAAGAACTTAAATAAAACCCATTGTCTCTTTGGGAGCTGTAATAGTATATTGAAGTGAAATGTCTCAAAGTCCATATGATTAGTGATTCCAGCCAGGGGTTTGGGAAGCCTATGATGCGATAGAAAATGGACCCATCCAGTATAGGAATCTTACAAAACTGTTTCCAAAATTACTTCATCTTTTGCCCTCACAGACAAAAATTGTCAGTTGTTATAGAAAGGGAAAATGTAACGAATTAGAGGCCAGAATGAAGAGAACTGTAACTGCTAACTCCAAACAGCATGTCTCCAGTATTGTGCCTGGGGCTTTCTCAAGTGGTGGTTGTCTTTTGAAGCCTTTTTAGGAAGGTTTCAATATTGCTCTGCTCCTAGATGTAATTACTTGAGGCAAAAGCATTCAACATGGACTTGGCCTTTCCCTTCACACACAGAATAAAGATCTTTTCATTTGCTACTGAATGAAAGCTATGTGAGCACGGTTAGTTCTGCTGATAGAGAACCTGAGGACAACTGTATGATTTCCACAATAGTAGGAATTTACCATTTTGTAGTTCAAATTTCTGCCAGGTGATGAGAAAATAGAAAGTAATAGTTGCGCTGCATGTGTCTTGGACTTAAAATCTAAAGTACTTGCAGTCTTCATTAGTGTAACTTTAAATATACAGTAATGTTCCAGGGGTTCAGAATTTTCTCAGGAAGTCAAATATAATTTGTGGACAACCACAGTCCTACTGT
>JANRGW010030388.1:0-33048 GCA_024733675.1 Psilopsiagon aymara | reverse complement strand
CCACACGATCTCCATCCCACTACACCCACAGCCACCTGCCTGGTACTGGCGACCCATCGATGTGGAGCCGGGACATGCTCCCAGCCCTTCCCGGCTGCTGGAGTGGATGGCAGGAGGCAGCTGCTGCTTCTTATGGCCCTCCCCACCCCACCTCTCCCGATCTCCCCTGGCCACTGAGGGCAGCGCAGCGTCCCAGGAAGTGGCACTAGATAGGGGGCTAGCGTAGGCTGCGGCAAGGGTGGTGCATCCCAGTGCCAGGGTATAGGGTGGCCACAGTCTCCCAAGGTGGAGCAAGGAGTGGTGTTGGCATGCCAAGCAGGGTAAGGAAGAGTTGGGACACTGAAAAAAGGTGACAAAGGAAAACTTTGCCTGCGAGGAAGCCACCCTGAGTGGCATTCCTGTGCTAGGAGGTGCCTTCTCCCATGATTTTGAGGATTGTACCTCCCATTTGGCCAAGCCGTAAAGGGTGAAGTATCCCCATTTAGGGCTTTTCCTCCATTCCTGTGTGTCCTTGTCCTCTCAGGGCTGTCAGGAGCCAGTGGAGCCGAGAGCCAAGCTGGGTGGGAGGATGGCTGAGAAGCTGGTGCCTGGGGAGCTGTTCCTGAGGAAGACACGGGAATCGGTGTCATCCCTGGACTCGGACAAGCTGGCACCCATCTCACCAGAGGCGGGTGGTGAAGAGTCGTCTGACAGTGAGGGGGAGCAGGAAGACAGTTCCCACAAGCTCATCCGGAAGGTGTCTACCTCGGGGCAGATGAGAAGCAAGGTCAGGGGCGCGGGGGCTTGGGCAAGGGGCTGAGTGGTTCCCGGGGTTCCTGCTGAGATCGGGGGTGTCTGTGTGTGTGTGTTGCCTGCCCTGGGGTGTAAATCATTTCCAGGCACTTGCTGCTTGCAGACCCGCCCCCAGCCAGTGCCCAAGGCAGTGCCAGGAGGGGTCTGGCTCCCTCTACCGAGGGAGGGGCAAATGGGAAAGGTGCAAACCCCATGGTGCAGGGTCAACATCAGCCCCATGGGGCTGTGGAGCACGGACTTTACACCATTGTTTGGGGACAGGGTCTCCCACATCCGGAGTGCCCCCTCCCCCTCCCCAAGTTGCTGTCATCCCATGTTTACATTCTCTGGTTTTCCCCCACCTGCCCAAGGGCAAAGGGATGTCTCAGGAAGGTTGGGGCCCATGGATGCCTGGGGGTGAGATTTAAGGCTGTCACGATGCCATAGGCTCCTGGGATCCTACACCCCGCTGCAGTCACCATGTGTGCAAGGGCCTGGTGGGTGGCAGAATGGAGCCGGCATCTTCCCCAGTGCCCCAGATTAATTCGGCTGTGCCAGCTCCCCTGCGAACTCTGTTGCTGCAGCCTTCCCTAGATCTGGTCCCCTGTGGTGGTTTGCTGGGTGAATGGGGACACCTCTGAGCTCAGACATAACACTCTTTTGCCTCCTGGCTTTTGGCACAAGGGAAGCTTGTGTTGTGTGTATGTAGGTTGCTCAGAGGAATCTATTTTGGTAGGCCCTCAAAAAATACGGGGTGCAGCACCTGTTGGACAAATGGGAGTGGGTGGCTGTAGGTGTCACTGGTGTGGACAGTGAAATGGATAGGCACCTACTGCCTGCAGTGCAGGGGGAGACAACCTGGGCCTGGTGGGAAGCAGGGAGAGGAGGAGGTTTTGGGGCGGTGTTTTGGGGAGGAGGATGTGGGCACAGCATGGGAGGATGTTCTGGACAAGTGGTCCCTTTGCATCCACCCTCCGCCTCCCTGTCAAGGAGGCTGTGGCATGAGTCAAAGAGGTGACTGCAGTACAGGGGAGCGCCCGCAGCAGGAGATTCTTGCCCTGGGGTACTATGGCAGAGCCCCCACATCTGGCTGCCATCCCCAGCCACCCCTCGGTGGGGTTTTGGTGGCTGCACTGCCCCAGGGTTGGGGGGCAGCCAGGAGTGCTCTGTGGGGGATGAGGCTGTGGAGCTGGGAGCAGCCCTGGGCTCTGGATGCTGTGGGCATGGATGAGGCAGGAGGGCTGGGGGGATGGGGGATGCATTGGGTCTAGTGGCAGGTTGGGGCTGCTCAGAGCTGGGGTGAGCTCCCCCCATGGCTGACCCAGGCCTGGCTGCTGTGCCAAGTCTGGTACAATCGCACCAGGGGGACAAAGGGCGATTGCCCAGGAGTGCGGAAGTCACACGCTCCCAACCCGGCACTGTAGGTTTTTCCCAGTTGGCAGGAGTTATTTCTGGAGCAGGCAGTGCTGGGGGTCTCTTGCTGAGTCCCTCCGGCTGCTCAAGGAACGTGCCTCAGTTTCCCCTTCTTTTGGAGCCTCTGGCACACCCTCTGTTTGCTCTGCTCTGGCTGCCAGGTGGGTGCCATGGGCCATGTTGTGTGCAGGACACAGTGGGAAGTCGGGCCGGTGGGAAGGGTCCTGGGA
Organism: Psilopsiagon aymara; assembly: GCA_024733675.1. Taxonomy (NCBI): domain Eukaryota; kingdom Metazoa; phylum Chordata; class Aves; order Psittaciformes; family Psittacidae; genus Psilopsiagon; species Psilopsiagon aymara. The sequence continues at coordinate 30,634 of JANRGW010030388.1, read as the reverse complement.
ATGCTCAGTGCTTCGTGTGAGTTCTCAGCATGCTCCTGGATGGGCAGCGGCAGCCACTGGAGTTTGCCACACAGCATTTGCCATGCCAGAGGGATTTGCCATGCTGCGGAGTGCAGGGGATATTGCAGGGAGCCATCGATGCCAGGAAACCCAAGAGAAAAGGGTGGATGGCCAGGCTGTGTGGCAGCAGGACAGCGACACAAGCATGTCCTGAACCCCCAGCCCAGGGATCCAATCCACTCGGTGCCATGGGTAGGTCCAGCCCCACTGGCAGGCAGGGGGTGTGTGGAGAAAGGCTGAGCCCGCAGCTCCCTGCTCACTGCTGCCTGAATCCTGCCTGCTGCTGGCAATTAACCATGCAGGAGGTGATGCCGGCAGTGTGCTGGGAAGGCCAGCAGCATGATGGATGGGCAGGTGGGATGCATGCGTCTGGGTTAATGGCCATGGAGCTGGGAGAGGAGAGAGGGGTGAGAACTGGGAAGGGCTGAAATCAAGCTGTGCATGTGCTATCCCCCCCAGATCTAAGTGTTTTCAGTGTCAGGGTTTTCCCTGCAGACCCCTATGCCTTGGTCTGGTTGGGCAGGCTTGCCAGCCTGGCTCCTTGCTGGTTGGGCTCCTTCTATCCCCATGGAGATGAGGATTTGGGACCACAATTGCTGCTGCCACCCGGGTTGGGATGTCCCTGGCTCATGCTGTGCCATGGCACACGTGCTTCCTGTCTCTGGCGGTGGCCACTGCTGCCATTGGAGCAGTGGGCAGCATGCGTGCTGTGGCAGGCATGGTTCCGAGCTGCTGCTACACCCCGTGCACTCACACAGCATGGGGAGCGGGGGGACACACCACTGCCTGCACCCCAGAGACTGGGGTGGGTACCTAATTAGTGCACAGTTAATGAGGGAGAGTCTAGCGCCAGGGCTGCAGCTCCTGAGTGATAACCAGGTACCAAGTGGGAGGAAAGAGCAGGGGGTGATAGGCTGGCCTATATTTTGACCAGTGGTGGTGGTTGGGGTGCTGGAGGGGGTCTATAGGAGCCTGCCATGAAAGGGGGGTAGGAAATGTAGGGATCCTCACCCCACTGCCCACCCATGCTAACTGGAAGGACCTCAGTCCTTGGTGATGGGAGCAAGCAGCTTCCCCCATGCTGGGGTGCTGCCCAGCCCAGTGAGGACAGGAGAAGGGTGAGGATCATTTTGGTACCTGGTGAGTCCCCCATTCCCTGTGAGCCCCCTTCCCACAGATGCCTGTTTCCCCATTCCCTCCTCAAACCTCCCCATCAATCACATCTCCCCACTCCACACCCCCAGCTTGGATTTCTCCAGGCTGTAATTTTAGGGCGCCCCACGGCGTGCTTTGTGCTGTCTCAGTGGAGGCGGGAGGCCATTGTGCTCAGTGCCAATGATAGCTGCCAGGCGCAGGTGCCCCCCGCCGGCCTGAATGGCCCCACGACGGATGGGATCCTGCTGTCTCCTTCTCTTTCTCCTCCTCCTCCTCACCGCCTTCGGGGGCTGCCAGTTGCCTGCGCCAGGTTTTGGGAGCACAGGGGCAGAACGGGGGCTGTGCTGCTGCCCAGCGCTGGTCCTCATGGGGCTGGCCACGGAGGGAAAGGGCAATGGGAAGGAGGGGGCAGTGCTCCGGGTACAGCACATGGGTGGGGGGCACATCCTGCTCGCGTGGGCCAGGCAAGGCTCCCCGCGCTTCCTCAGTGCAGGCTGAGTGGAGGCGGGAGCAATCACGCAGCTCTGCTCGGCTCCGGCTGTGGGGAGCTGCTGTGAGCGGCTGCTTGCAGGGCACCAGAACTGGGAGCCGCAGGCACCAAGTGGGGAAAGGATTCCCGTATTCCTGGTGCTGGGGTACATCGCAGCACTTGGTGGGGCTGGGGGAGCCACCAGCATCCTCCCAGGAGCCTGGGGCAGGTCAGTGGAGCTGTTGGTATCCTGAGAAACAGGAGCTCCTGGTCCCTGCTGCAGGTACTGCCCACCCTGCATGCTCAGGGTGCTCCAGGGGTGTTGGGGCCTGGTAGGGTGGGGGGCCTGGTAGGGCCATGCTTCACACCCTGGCTGTGGGGAAGGCTCCCTGCCAAGGGCCAGATCCTGGCCAAAAGACAAGGAAAGCAAAACAGGGCCTTGGGGCCAGGCCTGGAAACCTTCCTGCAGTGGGAGGGTAGCACATGGCTCCTGGGCAGCGTATCCTTCTGGCTTGACACTGGTGAGGGTCTGAAGCATCCCTCATATGGGGAGACGCTGGGAGCACTGGGACTGTTCAGACAGGAGGGAGGAAGGGGCTGAGGGGTCTCCAGTGCTGTGGGTAAATATTTGGAGGGGAGGGTGCAGCAAAGAGGGAACAGGCTGTTTGCAGTGGTACCCAATGATGTAAACATAGGAAATTGCATGTGGACACAAGGGAACACTTTTTCTGCCATGAGATTGGTCAAATGCTAGCACAGACTGTGCAGAGAGGCTGCGGAGTCTCCATCCATAGAGACATTCAGAACCCATGGGCTGAGCATCTCCATAATGCTGGGCGGCTCCAGTGACCACCCTGGGCTCCATCCCCAGAGCTCCCTGCTCCACAGCCAGCTGCCACCAGACCCATCTCCACCCCAGCCATGCCCTGCATTGCTCCCTCACTGGTGGCGTGTGTCCTACCAGGGGCTGCTTGGGGTTCTGGTTGGTCACTGGGTCACCCCATGCAGTGGGACCATACAGCAGGCACAGTGAGGTTTCCTGGGGCCGAGGCTGCAGGGGAGGCTGCAGGGGAGGCCAGGCTTGCTCTCCCTGATCAGAGCTTGCCAAACTGGTGCCTGGGGTGCAAAGATAGCCCCAGTGCTGCCTGCCAGCTGCTTGTGAAGTTCCCAGGAGTTCTGCCCTCTCGCAGCTCACACTTCCCATTGTGTGAGTGCTGCCCTTGCCCGCCTGTGCTTGGCAGGGTGGCAGAGGCAAGGCAGTTGCAGGGTGCCACTGGCAGGATGCTCAGTGACCAGTGTGGCTGCCGATAGGGAAGCATAATGTCATTTCTAGAAAGCAGCTGAAGGGTGTGACTGCTGGAGGATGAGGGGCAAGGGGGAGGTCGCCCTTCTTCTGGGGGCTCCTTCCCTCACTCCTCTGCTCCTCGTTAATCCTCCATCCCCTTCTGATGGCCTGAGCGGTGTCATGGGGCACCACAGAATGGCAAGTCAGGACTGGTACTGAAATTTACTTTCAAGGATCCCCCCCAGTACTGGGAAGGGGGATTTGGGGTCCTGCAATGGCAGCAGGTTGCATCCTTGAGAAGTGCGGATGTAGTTGAGCCTGCAGAGGCATAGCACCCTCCAGGCACTGAACCCCCGGAAGAGCTCTGCCATGTCTGCAAAGCCTGATAAGGTTTCCAACCAACTCCAGCACACAGGGTACCCAACAGATGCTTGTGACCCCACGACTCTGCCCTGCTGCCCTGGAACTGGTGCAGGCTGAGGGATGAGCTTGTGCCTGGCAGGCTGCTGCGCTTGAAGCAGGGCAGCTGCCTGTGATGATGCTGGTGCGATGCAGGTCAGTGCATTGATGGGTACTGGGTCCCCCCTCCTCCTCCCTGGGTGAGGTGGCGTGTTGCCATGTGGCCAAGCAGATCCCATCAGGGGTGGTATAGGGCTGCAACCCAGGTGGGGAGCCAGTGTGGTACCCACCAGCCATATGTGCCAGCATTCTGGAGTAACAGCCTTCCTGGCTCTGCTCCAGCAGCTCCTTTGCTGTCCAAGCTGATTCCAGTGGGAAAACCCTCTTGGCCCTGCTGTGGCTAAACCTGGATGCACTACAGGCTCTTCCTAGGGACTGTGGTGGCAGAGCTGCGAGAGTGGGGTTGGGGTTCGAAGCAGCATCCCAGGGCTGAGGGAAGAGCCAGTGCTTAGGGGTGTGCTGTGGCCTGGAAGAAACCCTGTTGGGGTGCGGTGCCAAGCATGCAACCAGCCCATGATATGTTGGCCCCTGGGGACCAGCTCAGGCCGGGGGGCACCTGGTGGGGGACCTGGGGTACTCTCAGCTGCATACCTGCTGAGGCCCCGATGCTGCTTGCTCCCCACCAGTTTTGGCAGGAGATGGCATTCCATCCCTGTCTCTGCCTCCCCACCCTAAGTCTCTGAGCCCCCGCTGGTGCTGGGTACATCCCAGGCAGGGCTGAGCCTCCCAGGCTGGGCACAGCAGGGAGGGTCCTCGAGATGGGGCAGGGGAGGGCTGGGGCAGAGCCCCACAGTGGGAGCTGCTCTCGAGCTGGTGCAAGACAAGGTTGCCCATAGCTCTGGGCACCAGCATGGTGCCTCTGGGATGGAGCCAGCGCTGGCTCTGCTGTGGCTGCCTGCAGTGCTGGCTGCAGCTCACCGGCTACAAAAGCTGTGTCTGGGGCAAGCAGAGGGGCCGGGGCTCGGCCTGGGGTGTGGGGAACACGGGGCCGTGTGGTGCCCAGCACAGAGCTCCCACCGCAGTGCCCAGGGGCTGTCGCGTGCTCAAAAGCTCTCCAGGAGGAAGAGGCAGCCTCTGACCTGTGCTGTGGGTGCTGCTGTCGCTCCTAGGAGCTATAGGGTACCTGATAGCCACTTGCTATAGGGGACTGTATTACTGTGGTGCCCCTGGAGCCCTGGCTGGTGCTGCAGAGCCACCAGCATAGCAGGGCAATGCCCCCCCGTGAAGTCTCACAAGTTTCTCACCAGAGTTCTGGCCTTTGCCTTCCCCTCCCTTTTCCTGTTTGAGAAGGGGAAGCGCCGGGCTCCCCCAGTGCTGCCCCCACTGCCGTACAAGTCTGCTGGTGGCCTTGGCCATCGGGTACCTCCCAGGTCCCCTCTCCATCCCTAATGCCAAAAGAAGGGGTCCAACACTGCTGAGCCACTGGGGAGCTGCTCTTGGCACAAGACAGGTGTTCCTGGCTGAGACCCACAGGTGGGCGGGTGCAATGAGACCCCAAAGCGGCACTGTGCCTGTGCCGCCACCACAGCATTGCCAGGCTCTGTGGCTCATTCTAGAGCAGGGACCTGCCTCATTTTCCCAAGGAGGAGGCTGGCTGCCCTGCACTGGTGCTGAGCCAGCCAGCACTGTGGGGGACAGAGCCTGGGTGGACAGCCAGCCTAGAGTGTAAGGGGCTGTGCAGCACGATGCTGTGCATGGTGGGGCAAGAGGGCTCAGGCTTTGCTGCCATGCCTGGGGCACCCCAGGCATGTGTTGGGGAGCACTCAAGGGTGGATGTGGGGAGAGATGCCATCCAAGCTTCTCTGCATGAGTTTGCCGCTCTGTACCAGGATGCTGGTGGTTAGTTAGTCTGCACTGGAGGAAACTGAGGCATGTCCCCACCATAGTCACAACACTGTTGGTGTCATAAAACTCTAATGGGTGTCCTGGTGGAGGTGGTGGGGCTCTGCCTTTTGGGCTCTGCACTATCCTGGGGCTGCTGCAGCGCTGGCAGCCATATCCCTGTCCTGGGAATGGCCAGGATTGTGACTTCCTGGGCCTGGGAGAGGCTTTTTTCTGTGCTGGCTGTCAGAAGGAATTGCAGCAGCAGCACTGCTGGGAGCATTTCAGCTCCAGCCCTTTGCAGGAGGTGATGCCTTGTCCCCAGGCAGCGTTCCTGGCTGAATCCTGCCACCCATGTTGCCTTGGCCTCAGCTAGAGCTGAGCTCCCATGCCCTGCTGCTCCTCATCACGGGCTCCTTAGTGCCTCTCCTTTCTGTCACATGCTGCCTGTCCTTTGCAGCAGCAAAAGCAACGATTGCAGCAAACCCAGAGCCTGTGCCTCTGTCCACTGCGTGGCAAACAGTAGTGGTAGAAGTGACATTTGTGGCTGGATTCCATCTGGCTTGAGGCAGGACCCTGCCCTGTCTCCTCTCGACATGTGGCAGGGAATGTCAGGGTGCATGGATTGTATGTGGATTTGCAAGGCTGTGCTCTTGCTGACTGTGTGGCAGCCTGTGCTCAGGGCAGCTCTGGGCTCACCATCTCCATATGCTCTAACAGCCAAGTGGCTGAGGAGGGGATGTGGTGGGCCCCGGGGGGGGTGCTGGCACAGGGAACACCAGGGCTGCTTGAACCTGTACCTGGGCACAGCAGTGTGGCCCTGGCAGTGGCAGGCACTGTGGGCACCAGCCACAGTCAAACCCTGTACGAGTCCCGAGGGACAAAGTGTTAATAGCAAGTGATAAAGGATTAAAATGTCCCTCTTGGAACCTGGGGCTGCAGGCAGGAAGAGAGCTGAGGACATCCTGGTGCATACCGTGGGGGGCTGCAAGAGAACTGGGGACATCCTGGTGCATGCCCTGGGGGACTTGGAGAGGAGCTGGGCATCTGGGGGGTTCAAGGCTCGGGGAGCACCCCGGGTTTTGGCTCTTTTGTGACCTTGAAGGCTCCTGCTACTCCTGGTGCTTTGTCCATCACATTAGGAGCTGCGGGTCAGTGGGTCGGTGCTGAGGCCAAGGTGTGTTTCCAGGCTGGTGGGTGTCTGGGTGCCGCCTCTTGCAGCATGTAGCTGGTCACAGGAGTGCAGAGGCCCAGGGCCCCTGTTCTCTCACAATGCCCTCGGTGCCTGGTGTTGGTTTTCCCTTTAACGTGCCTTGTCACCGTGCGCCGGGCTCCAGCACAGCAGCTGTTGTGGTTAATAGCAGAGGAGCAGCGGGATAGGGCTGCCGGCGGTGTTCAGGGGAGGTGCAAAGACAGCGCGCTGCCGGAGCATCTCTGCCACTCGCTCGGCATCCGCCACACACTCATTAGCTGAGCCATGTAAAGCTCCCTGAGGGGAAGGGAAACGCCGGCGGGTGCCGCGGATGGGGAGGGCAGGGGCCGGTGGCCGGGCTGCTCCCAGGGGGTGTGCTGCCTGCCGGGGCTGCCATGTCCCCTGCAGGGCCGGGCAGGGCTGGCCCCATCCCGGCCGTCTGCTTTCCCGCCCAGCAGGGGCTGGGGGCCAGAGTGCTCGGGTAGCAGCACCTCCAAGGAAGGTGCGGTGCTGTCAGCTCGGGGCATTGGTGTCCCCTCAGAGGCAGCTTTCCCAGCTACAGCTCTGCCTTTGGCTTCTGGGGAGCTGCGGCAGGTCAAGAGTCCCCCAGATGCTGCTCTGCGGATGGGGAGGAAGCAACCAGGGCTCTGTGCTGCTGGAGACCTCGAACTGGCAGCACTGCTGTGTCCAGCAGCTTCCTCTCATTTCACAAGTGCACAAGGCCCAGGGTATGGCAAGTGGTGGACACATCATTTACTCTACTACATCCAACAGTGTCCGGGAATGCTAGTGTCCTAGCATCCCCAGGATGTCCTCTGAATGTGCTCTGGGCACTGCTTACTTCCTGGGGACCCAGGGACTGGTGTCACTGGGTTGGGTGGGGGTGGCTTTGGGTGCCCTGGCAGCTGCAGAAGCTCATGACACTGTGGTCTCTGCAGAAGAGCGTGAAGGAGGGGCTATTGCTGAAGCAGACGAGCTCCTTTCAGCGGTGGAAGAGGCGATACTTCAAACTGCGGGGCAGGACGCTCTATTACGCCAAGGATGCCAAGGTGGGCTGGGGATGTACTTCCAGCTTGCCCAGCCAGCGGGTCTGAGGCTGTGAGCCCTGGGAGGAGCCCAAAGTCCTGCCTGGTGGACTGGGGCACCGATTTCTCCCCTGCAGTCCCTGATCTTCGACGAGGTGGACCTGTCCGATGCCAGTGTGGCTGAGACCAGCACCAAGAACATCAACAACAGTTTCACGGTGAGGCAGGTGCAGGGCTGCTGCTTGAAGCCTGGCAGAGCCATGGGGCACCCCACAGCATAGCCTCGTGCTGCTGGAAGTGGCTTTGGAGGCGGCATGCCAGGGTTTGCTGGGGGGTGGCTGGCCGCATGGTGGCCTTGCAAGGGGACATGGGGACAGTGGCTGCTGTAGGTGATCACACCATTCCGGAAGCTTATCCTCTGTGCGGAGAACCGGAAGGAAATGGAGGACTGGATCAGCGCCTTGAAGTCTGTCCAGAAGTGGGAGATCCATGAGGTGATGTTGGCAAGGGGCTGCACTGGTACTTGTCTGCAAGCGGGTACCTGCCAGGAGCCTTTGGCTGCTGGACAGGAGCTGCTGTCCTTGGTGCAGCAGCAGGAAGCACAGGAGCTGGGAGGGAGGGAGGGAGTGTTGGGGGGTCCCATGGGACTGAGGGGCAGGGCTGTGCCCCATGCAGGCCACGCAGTTCAACATGGAGCACTTCTCGGGCATGCACAACTGGTACGCCTGCTCCCATGCCCGCCCCACCTTCTGCAATGTGTGCCGCGAAGCTCTGCCAGGGGTCACCTCCCATGGCCTCTCCTGCGAAGGTCAGTGCCAGGGTCCTGCGGGGATGGGGCTGGGGGCCCCCTCTGAGGCTGGCCTGGAGCAGGAGGGATACGGGGTGATGCCCACTGACTTCCATCACTGGCTGTGGAGGGGTTGGAGGCTGAGGCTCTGCATCCCATGGAGACCATCATTGCTCTCCCCCTGCACAGTCTGCAAGTTCAAGGCACACAAGCGCTGCGCTGTCAGAGCCACCAACAACTGCAAGTGGACAACCTTGGCTTCCATCGGCACTGAAATCATCGAGGATGAGGATGGGGTAAGCTGGGGAGTCCCTGCAGGGGACTCTGGCAGGACAGAGCCACCGTCAGAGCTGGCCTTGTTGTGCCCCACGTCAGGAGCCAGGGTACCCTGTCACCCAGCTGTCCCCTGCACTCTGGCCTCTGGGCTAGGCTGGTGGGAACACACCCAGGGACACCTCCTCCACCACCCAGCATCCTAAAGGATAAATTGCTCTCCATGTTTGCCACCCGCAGGCTTTTGCTGAAGACGCCCCTGCCCTGCCCCACACATTGGCAGCTGGAGGGCAGGGATGAGCGGGCATGAGGGGGCCTGGCCCTGCTGTGGGGACTGTGCCCCGGGTGCTGCTGTCCCTTGGGTGGCTGCTGTGCTGCTGGTGACCCCCCTTTTCCACAGGTGGCCATGCCCCACCAGTGGCTGGAGGGGAACCTGCCTGTCAGCGCGCGCTGTGCTGTCTGCGACAGGACCTGTGGCAGCGTCCGGAGGCTGCAGGACTGGCGGTGTCTCTGGTGCAAGGCCATTGTAAGGATGTGTCCATCCCTGTGCCCACCCTGCCCCTCCTGGGTGCATTGCTGGGGAAAAAGGTTGGGGGCTTTGGTGCCGCATCCCATGGCTCTGCTCATGCCCTTGTCTCTGTGTCCCCAGGTTCACAGTGCCTGTAAGGAGCTCTTTGGCAAAAGGTGCCCTCTGGGCCAGTACAAAGTGTCCATCATCCCGCCGACCGCCTTGAACAGCATTGATTCAGATGGTGAGTCATGGAGAGGACAGGGTTGGACTATGGGTGCAGGAGGACAGTCTGTTTGGGACAGGGCTCTCTGAGCGTCTCCACAGGCTTTGATCTGTGGCACTAAGCCTGCTTTCCTGTGAGGCACCAGGAAGACTGCCATCAGTGGGCTCCAGAGTCAGTGCCCATCCAGCTGCACCTTTGGTTGAAGGGTTGCTTGTTGCCCTCTTGCTGTGTCCTGGGGTTGTGGCGCTGGAACCTGTCTCTGGTGTGTGGCTTCAGTTGCTTCTGCCAGGCTGACTCTCATGGTGGCCCTGGCCATGGTCCCTCCATGGTCAGTGGCACCAGCCCTGGGGCACTGATGTGAGGTGCCCTGCGTTGCACCCCCCTGGTTCAGCACCTCACAGGGCAGGATGAAGCCCTCATTTGGGTCATTTCTTCTTGTCTGAACCTCGTTGGGTTATTGGTAGTGCAAAGCACAGCTTTCCACTTCTGTGGCTGGTGCAGGGTGCTGGGGGAGAAGCAATGCGCAGTCCTGGGATTCCCCCCACTGTTCCCACACCCTCTCCAGAGGGGCCCAGTAGCCTCTGCCGAGCGAAATCTGTTCTTCTGCTCCGGATATTTATTTCCTCATTCTTTAATGGTTTTCACTGCTCGCCTCAGCTGGTGGCTCATCTGCTGCTTCTTACTCATCGGGTGCTGTCAGGGTAACCATCACGAAGCTTCTGCTCCCGCTCCCAGCATTGCTGGTAGCTCCTTGCAGCAGCATCTCTGCCTGGTGCCTCTCCTGAGGCTGGTGTGGCTGCCATGACCCCATCTCTGCTGCCTAGCCGTGCCATCACGGTCCCCTCGTCCCACAGTGGTGGCCCTCAGCACGGGTGCCGCTGATGCAGGCTCCTGCATGGCAGCCACGCTCTGACTCAGCAGCTCCCGGTGCCTCCCTTTGCCAGTCGGCTCTGCTCAGCCGGGCTGGGTGCAGAGATCGCGCCATGTAGGCTGCGCTGGACCAGCCGGTGCCACGCTGCGCGATGCTGCCCTCCGGTGGTGGAGGCACTGGGGCTCCCAATCAGGAGGCTTCCTGTGGGGCTGATGCCGTCGGGAGAGAGGGCTGATGCTTCCCCTGTCGCAGGATCACCCGGTGTGCCAAGGGCACAAGCCAGCAGGCCAAGATGGGCCAGAGCAGAGCATGGCTGTGAGCCAGCATTGAGCCTGCTCTGTGTCAGGCACATTTCATTCCCCATATCATTTCTTTAAAAGCACGATGCTGGTTGCCAAGCTTCCTGAGGCTCCTGCATCACACCCACCCCACTGGAGCCCTGGCTGAGCAGGCAGCAGAGCTGGGGGTGTCAGCAGCCCCCCAGGCTGTGGCTGATCCCCTGCAGTCATGCCAGCTGATGGTGCCACCTCTGGGAGCACCCCTCCCGCTGGGAGCATGTCCTGCTCCCATATGGGTTTGCTGGGTTGGCTGCAGCCAGGCTGTTGGCACAATGCGGAACTGACTCTCCTGTGTGCCCACCACCGCTGCCCTTTATGGAGTGGCAGCCCAGGGACGTGAGTCAGCTTGGTGACACATTTGCGCCTGTGGAGACTGTGATGGAGCAGGAGCCTAGTTTGGATCTGCCCCAGCCCTAGCCTTGCCCATCCGTAGGTCAATCTCTGCTCCCATTCACAGTTCTGCCTCTTAACCTTCCACACCTTGCCATCCCCTGGGCAACCCCAGCCGCTGTCCCTTCTGCCCAGCCCCAGCACCTTGCAAGGGAGTGTAGCACAGTCAGGGTGTCCATGTGGCCTCTGCTCTCTGGAAGCACCTCTGTCAGCCGGGGCTGGGGCTCATGCACTCTCGGGCTCACTGCAGGTTTCTGGAAGGCCACGTGCCCCTCGAGCTGCTCCAGCCCGCTCCTGGCCTTCGTCAACTCCAAGAGCGGGGACAACCAAGGCGTCAAGTTTCTACGCAAGTTCAAGCAGTTCCTCAACCCAGCCCAAGTCTTCGACCTCATGAATGGGGGCCCACACCTGGGGTAGGCTCTGGGCTGGGTGCTGTGGCATGGCCAGTGGGACACAGCGAGCACCCAGCTCAGCTGCAGCCCTGTCTCCTGTCTCCTGTCCCCGCTCCAGGCTGCGCCTCTTCCAGAAGTTCTCCACCTTCCGGATCCTGGTGTGCGGGGGGGATGGCAGCGTGGGCTGGGTGCTGTCTGAGATCGACACCCTGGGCCTCCACAAGCAAGTGAGTGGGATTGCCCGGCATGGCTGGCACAAGCCAGCCCCAGCCCCACTGTGGCCAGGACCCACCCCGTGCCCCAGGGCACTGCGAGCAATGGGCACGGTGGCACTTGCATGTCGAAGGAGCTGCTCTGACCCTGCCGTCCCCACCCTGCCCGCAGTGCCAGCTGGGTGTCCTACCCCTGGGCACCGGCAATGACCTGGCACGGGTGCTGGGCTGGGGTAGCCTTTGCGACGACGACACCCAGCTGCTGCAGATCCTCGAGAAGCTGGAGAGAGCCACCACCAAGATGCTGGACCGGTGAGCGCGGCACGGGGCACGCACCACTCTGCTCCTGCTCAGCCTTGGCACCTTGTGTGTCCCTGTGAGTGGTGCCGGGAGGTGGTGGGCAGCCGTGGTCTCTGCTTGGCAGGTGGAGTGTGCTGACATATGAGGTGCCCAAGCAGTCCCCCCTGGCACTGAAGGAGGAGAATGGGGACTCCAACATCCAGGTGGGCACCACCAGGGAGCTGGGTCTTGAGATAGACGGTAGGCTGGTGGCAGGTTGCCATTTATACCATCAGCTGATGGGGAAGCACGCAGGGTGGGATTGGACAGGGAGAGCTGGTGCCGGGGGTCCTTGGGGACCAGGGCTGAGGTGGCTGGCATCTGGCTCCATGTGGTGATGACATGAGTCTGGCAGGTCTCAGCCTGGCAATTGTGGTGCTTGGGGGAGAGCAGCAGGATGAGGCAAAGCCGGCCTGAAGTCAGCAGGTTGTTCTGGACTCATCTCTGTGCTCCCCCTCCACCCTTTGCCTCATTTTTTTTCCTGCTGCAGCTGAGCCTCCCCTCAGCCTGGCAGTGTGGGCATGGCAGAGCAAGGCTGTTCATCCCCGCTCCATGGCTGGCTGGGCAAGGCTCTGTCCTGAAGCAGGATACTAGGCTGAATGTCACAGCTCTGATTGTCTTCCCTTGTCCTACCCCAGGCCCAGATCTCGCACTATGCTGACTCTGTTGCCTTCCACCTGGCCAAGATCCTGGAGTCGGACCAGCACTCGGTGGTGATCTCCTCTGCAAAGTAAGGGGGGGGGCTGGCAATGGGGGTGCTGGAGACCCCCATCATGTCCCCAGCAGCACTGAGCCCCACCACCAGTGGCTGCTGGTAATGCCGTTGCCAGGCAGATCACCCTGGCACTGCCCTGCTGGTGGGGGGGGGCATTAACCTGGGGCAGCCCCCCTGGCTGTGCCCGGCTGTGCTGTGCCCCTTCCCACCCTCCGCCTGCTTCCCCCGGCAGGTTTCTCTGTGGCACCGTCAATGACTTTGTGGCCGAGGTTGGGCGCGCTTACAAGAGGGCAACAGAGAACAAGCAGGAGGCTGAGCTGATGGCGAGAAAGGTGGGTTGCAGGGGAGGTGGCCGAAGGACAGGGGCATGCTGAGGGGCACAGCCCAGGCAGTGGAAGGGCTGGTGGGGTCTGCTCTGGTGGCCGGTTGCCCGTGCCGTGCATGCAGCAGGGTGTGCTGTGCCTGTGGTGCCCAGGGACTGCCCTCAGGGTCCGCAGTCAGTCATGGAGTGCCTGGGCAAAGATGTGGTGCCAGTACTCAGGGTGCCCAGGAAGCAGCCAGCCCTGCTGGGGAGATGTGGCTTGTGCCAGGGTGCTGAGCTGGCAGCATCCTGCAGTGCGCCATGCTGAACGAGAAGCTGGACTCACTGGTGCGGGAGCTCAGCGAGGAGGCTCAGGCCATTGTGATCCCTGAGGGAACTGCGCAGGCCACCCCTGCCGACACCAAGGACCAGGAGGAGAGCAGCAACTTCAACCCCAGCCCCGTGCCTCGAATCTTCAAATCCAAGGAGCAGCTCATGCTGCGGGCAAATAGCCTGAAAAAAGCCCTGCGGCAGATCATCGAGCAGGCGGAGAAAGGTGAGAGGCAGCTGGCAGCTTGCATGGGGCTGCGGAGCCACCCAGGCTAGTGCCAGACCCCTGCCTTGGTTTCCCCATCTGAACACATGAGGTGGCAGCAGTGCTGTGCAGTCCAAGGGCATCAGTCCTTCTCCAGTGCTTGGCCTGACCAATGGAAGACCTCAGCAAGGTGCAGAGCCCACAAGGCTGACCCAGGGAGAATGCATGGGGAGGGCTCACAGGGCTGCCCAGACTCACTGTCATGCCCCTTTTCACATCCAGCTGTGGATGAGCAGAACAAGCAGACCCAAGCCTACCAGGGCAGCATGGGCCCCAGCAAGGTCAGCTCAGAGGAGCTCAACGAGGAGGAGAGGCTGAGTAAGATGCCAATGGAACTCGTGGCTTTTTGAGGTGGAATGGGGGTGCACCGTGAGATGGGCTCAGGGTAAGAGCCGGTGCAGCAGCTGCCTTCTCTCTGCCTCGGCCAGGCTCCCAGCGGGAAATGATGACCTCTGCATCTTCCTCTGTCATCCTGGACCGGCCGGACACCTTCAGCAGCCTGCAGTTCCCTGAAGACCCCAGTGCCCTGTGAGTCTGGGGCCATGTTCCACTGGGGACCCTTGCCCACTGTTGCTCCGCACTGTGGGGCGGGAGCAGAGCTGGGACCATGCTGCCCCTTGGATGAGGCCACTGTGGCATCCTCTGCCCACAAGTGTGGCACCCCTGGTGCTCAGGCCTCCCTGCTCAGGGGTGCCTGTGTCTAGTGCATGACCTCTTGCTGCCAGCCCCGTGGCCAGCCCCGTGCTCATGCTGGGAGCTCTGAGCTGTGGGTGCTATCTTCAGTCAGGCTTCCCAGGGCCAATCCCTGTGGCTCCAGCAGGTTCATAACCTGTCCCCTGGTGCCGGTCCCGCGGGTGTCTGTGATGTGCAGCTGCCACCCAACCCTCTTACCCCATCTGCTGTTTTCAGCCACTTCTCAGAGAAGTGTGTCATGAATAACTACTTTGGCATCGGCCTGGATGCCAAGATCTCCCTGGAGTTCAACAACAAACGGGATGAGCACCCCAAGAAGTGCAGGTTGGCTGGAACACCCCTGGAAAAACCTATGCCCCTTGTTCCCTGGTGCCTGCAGCAGGAGGGGCTATTAGTGTGCCAGGAGCCATGCGGCTGGCTCAGGGCTGATGTTGCCTGGCTGGGGACCGCTTGCTGCAGCAGGTATCTCACCTGCACCCGGCAGGGCGGAGCCCCGAGCCCCACTCACTGCCCTGCTTCACCCTGCAGTAGCCGCACCAAGAACATGATGTGGTACGGCGTGCTGGGCACGAAGGAGCTCCTGCAGCGCACCTACAAGAACCTGGAGCAGCGGGTGCAGCTGGAGGTATAGGTCTGGGGCACAGGGATCTGGTGGGGGGCAGCGGACCCCCAAGCTCAGCCTTCTCTTGCAGTGCGACGGGGTACCCATCTCACTGCCAAGCCTGCAGGGCATCGCTGTCCTCAATATCCCCAGCTACGCGGGGGGCATCAACTTCTGGGGAGGCACCAAGGAGGACAATGTGAGTGCCAGGGCTGCGGAACTGGGAGTGATGCACAATGTCCTTCCCATGGATCCAGGGCACCTCAGAGTCGTCAGGCAGGGGCCTAAGATGTCCCTGCCTCAGATGCACACACAGGGGGAAAATCTGGGTCCAAAGACAAGCCCAGTCTGTGAGTCCCACTTGTACTGGTCCTTTGCAGAACTTTGGGGCTCCATCCTTTGATGACAAGAAGCTGGAGGTGGTGGCCGTATTCGGCAGCATCCAGATGGCCGTGTCACGGGTCATCAACCTCCAGCACCATCGCATTGCGCAGGTAGGGGCAAGGGTCCCTGTGGGACCCCGCATGGCACAGGACACTTTTGGGGTACCAGCTGAGCTCCTGGTGGGCACTGGCGCTGCACCGGGAGGCTGCACAGCAGTTGAAGCCAGTGGGACAGTGCTGGCTGCGCTGCCAACCCCAGGCTCCCTGTCCCGCAGTGCCGTGTAGTGAAGATCACCATCCGGGGGGATGAGGGGGTCCCTGTGCAGGTGGATGGAGAAGCCTGGATCCAGCCACCCGGCATCATCAAGATCCAGCACAAGAACCGAGCCCAGATGCTGACGCGGGACCGGGTGAGCACAGTTCCGAGTTGCACAGTCCATGCAGTGGGGCTGCGCTGGGGCACAGGGAGGTGCAACAGGCTGGGTAAGGGGCCAACTCCACCCCTTGCAGGCATTTGAAAGCACTCTCAAGTCCTGGGAGGACAAGCAGAAGGGGGAGAGTTACCGCTCAGCTGCGCGGCCCCGGCTCAGCTCCCAGCAATCCATGGAGTACCTAACGGAGGAGGAGAGCAGCCTCTTGCAGCAAGTCTCGCGGGTGGCCGGGACCCTCAGTGCCAGGTCCGGCCACAAGACCGGTGATGTGGTGGGCATGGGGCATGGGAGCTCTGCTGTGGCACACGGGTCTGTGTACTGCTGCCACGCTGCCCAGGGAGCCCAAACAGCTCCAGCCCTGTTTCCTGCAGGATCCATGAGGCAGCCAAGGCTCACAAAGCCGTGGAGCAGGAGCTGGCACATGTTGTCAACATCAGTTCCCTGGCTCTGAGCGAGGCCCTCTCCAACAAAACCACGGGCACTTCGGAGGTGAGCTGGGGCTGGGGGTGCAGGACAACCTCTGCCTGGCCAGCCTGAGCCCTGCCACTCATGGGGTCACCCCTCCCGGCCCCCAGTCTCTCAGCAGGAATGCAGCTGTGGAGGTGGTGCTGGGCATTAAGGAGCTGTACACTGAGACCAGGGCATTCCTGGAGGGGAAGGCGGTGAGTGGGGGGCTGGTGAGCACCCCGAGCCCCCAGTGCCGGAGCCTGCTCCCTGCATTGGTGCCTCTGGAGTGGCAGCAGTGCTGGGCACGGTCCCTGTTGCCCACAGCTGGACTCGCCACAGGAGGAGGAGGCGCTGCATGGGCCCCTGGGGGTGCTGGGCCAGGACCTGCAGCGGCTGCTGGACATCCACTGGCTGGGGCCCATCGCCCACCCTGCTGATGAGGTGGGTGTATGGGGGCTCAGTGGGGGGCTGCCCTGGTGGCTGCAGTGCCCTGCTCAGCCTGGCCTCTCGCAGGAAGGCGCCGGCAGCACCAACAAGGGCAGTTTCAAGCTTCGCCTCAACATCCCCAAGCCCAGGAAGGACAAGGCGCAAAAGCAGAAGACCAACAGCATGCCCCCAGGTAAAGCACGTGCATCACATGCTGGTAGAGACCCCCACATGCCATTGCCTTTCTGGCCTGGGCACGCTGTGGAGATACCCTCTGGGAGGCGGACAAAGTATGTCCTGGCTGGCTGGGGATGTCACCTTTGTCACCAATGGCCCCATAGACCTTAGTTTTTCTGCTATTGGACATATGGAGTCCCCTGGCCCTGTAACTCCACCACCACTGCAAGGGGGAGAAGGGGCTGCGGTACAGCTCAGCCCTTTGGGTAAGTCCATACCACAGGCCTGGGGGGCTTGCCAAGGGAGAGATGCTGAGACACTCTGCAGGTAAGCTAAGGAGATGAGGAACCTCACCATCCTGGGCCTGTCACGGCTGCAGCCCTGGCAGGGGTGGAGGAGGGATGCTGGCTGCAGCCTGCTCCACTGCTGCCTTCAGTGGCTGCCCTGCTGCAATCCTGCTGCCTCACCGGGACCCATCCACCTCTGTGGTTTTCCTCCCTGCTAGCAGACAAGTGGGGCTCCGAGGAGGTGGCAGCTTGGCTGGAAGCGCTCGGTTTAGGGGAGTACAGAGACATTTTTGTCCGGCATGACATCCAGGGCTCTGAGTTGATCCTGCTGGAGAGGAGAGACCTGAAGGTACAACCCTTCTTGTGCACTGCTTGCTTGACTGGCATGCAGGGGGTGGGAGCAGGGAAGCGGGCTGGCCCTGACCATCCAGCTTGCAAGGCTCTGAATGTCCATACCAGGATCAACATCACCATGCCTGCTCTGCGCCCAGGCATTGGGACATGCCTGTAAGATGACAGAAGGCTCCTAGCAAGGACCATGCTCTGGCAGGGAGCATGGGGAGAGCTGGGCTTTGCAACCTTGTCCTCCATACTGCAATTGCCTAGAGCAAGGGCTGGTCCCTTGTGAGCACATCAGCAGCCCTCTCTCCTCCCTGCAGGACCTGGGCATCACCAAAGTGGGCCACATGAAGAGAATCCTCCAGGCCATTAAGGAGCTCAGCAGCCTGCCCTAGGCCATGCCGTGTGCTGCCCCTAGGGACCAGCGGTCAGCTGTGCCTGTGGAGCACCCCTGCTTGCCTTGCTTCATCTGTCTATTCCCCAGGGTCCCTGGAGCTGCTGCTTCTCCCCAAACCTGTGGGGCTGGAAAAACTGAAACTGAGGTCTAACCCCCCATCCAGGCCCTGGCAGCACCACTAGAGGAGCTGGGGCTGCCATCTGTGTGCCCAAGCTGGGGCCAAAGCAGAGATTCTCCTTTCCCATGTTGGTATTTAAGCTGTGTAAATATCTGGAGAAGAGACACTCATTGCTGCTGCTCATGTTGTGTCATTTCTGAGGGGAAGACGGGGGGGTGTGCATGAGGTGACCCTTCCAGCCTTAACCCCTCAGCTTCCTGCTCCCCATCATGCAACAAGCGCCCAGCCCCTGCCCCCAACCCAGCAAGGGGAACTGCAGCACAGTCACCACCATCCCTGCCAATGTCCCAGCACTAACACCAGCCAGCACATAAGACAAACAGTGTTTTATTCACAGCTACATGAGTTTTCTTTTTTAATCCCACTCCCTCCCCTTTAGTTAAAATTGTTCTTTATGTACAACATGGTACACCCCAAGCCAGAGAGCGCCCAGCTATTTACAGGTTATGTACAGGGACAAGGCTAGCAGTTCTTCAGTATCTCCTCCAGCTTGAGCATGTCCATGGGGGTGACCTTGGCAACCTCAAAGAAGACCCTGGAAGGAAGCATGTTGGCTCAGACCTCAGCTACAGCCCCATCCATCAGTGCCCCACAGTTCTCTGCAGCACATAAGGGCACATGGTGGTGGTGCCACCCTGCACAGAGAGGGCAGAGCCCTGTGATGCACACCTGTGTGAGTACTTGGTGCGCACAGCCTTCAGCTTGTCCCGGGGCTGGTATGTGAGCAGGAAATTCAGCCTCTTGACCAGGGGGTGCAGGTCCTGGGAGCAGTACCCACTGTAGTACTCCAGCGTGGGGGTCTGAAAAGTGGCAACAGGGCTGGGTGCTCTCACTGAGAGCATAGCCATCATCTTCTCTTCTCCAGCCCCCCAAACCTGAACATAGTCCTGGAACATCACCTGTGCACACTGGTCCATCCACTCCTGCACCCCATGGTGCCTCCCTGGGCACCTCGGCAGAGCATGGGGCTGGTGGGCACTTACCCAGCCACCGAGGTTCTTCATGGTGAGCGCCAGCAGCAGACAGCTGGCAGCCAGCTTTGAGGGGCTCTCCCGGGCATAGTCGTACTCCTGTAGGGTCATCTCACAGAGGAAGCGGGCCAGCGTCAGCGTCTCCATGGTGGCACGGGCACACTGTGGCCAGGCAGGCATGCAGGGAAAAGCTCAGCCTCTACAGCAATGATGCTTCCTCCCCCTTCCCACCCTCTTCAGGATCTAGTGTTGCCTCTGTGGTACAGGACACAGATCCCACACCCCACCAGCATCCTCACTCCTGGCCCAACCCCCTTCCTTGTTGTGAGCCAGGGATACATGTCACATCCCCTGGGAAGCCAGCACATGGGGTGCCTGGAGGCACTGTGAAACCAGCCCACCCTCCTGCTGCACCCACCTTGGCAAAGCGCCGCAGGAAGCGGTAGGGGATGGGGATATTGATGTCGAACTTGAGGGTGCTGAGGATGCTCATCTCCATAGCAATAAGCTCTTCCCGCTTGTAGGCATCATCACAGATGTAGAGGAAATCATCCACGCATGGAGGGCACCGCTCCTGGTGAGGTGCAACCACTCAGCACCCTGACAGGGCTCATCTGGCACCACCGAGGAAACCCTACCAGTCTGCAGGCCCTGTAAGGGCTCATGCCCTGCCAGACCCTGAAAGGGCTGTTACAACACCCAGTGGGGCTTGTTGTGTTGCCTGCACTGCCTCAGCCTGTGGCAGTGACTCAAAGCCTTGTTTGCCTGAGGGGAGCTTGGGTGTCCTGCTAGTCTCCACAGAGAGAAGCCAGGTCTCCAGTGACACCAGGAGACAGGATCCAGCCCATGAGGACTGCATTCGCAGCCCTTTGGCATAAGAAGGGTCAACACAAGGACAAGCATGCCACCCCAAGCTGCTCCCAGGGCAGTGGCCTGGCACCACAGGGACCTGGCCTTCTTCAATGACCTGTGGGGGTCAGGGAGGCACAGCAATCACTCCACCCCAACACATTACATGAGGAGTCACCTCAAATTTGGAGGCAATGAGGATGGCAGTGGAGCCAATGAGCTGCAGCTTGTCCCTCATGCTCACCACCTCCACCAGGTAGTGGTCCACCAGCTTCACAGCCAAATATAGCGTCTCGTGGTTCAGCTCAAAGTTCTCCTGCAAAGATGGGGGCAGGAGGGAGGTGTCAAGGAAGAAGCCAGACCCACCTGGCCCCCCTCCCTCGGTTCCATTGCAGGGGCCAGAGATGCCCATGGGGCCAGGCTCACCCCCGGCCAGGGGAAGGACAAGGTCAGCTCTGCCCTGGGGACAACCACAGGAGCCTCTGCCACCACACTGTGTTTCCCCGCCCAAAGCAGGTTAGACCTGCAGAAGGCTGTGCCCCCTCCCCATGCCCTGGTACACACCTGCACCTCCACCATCCAGTCCACCAGGATGGCACGCATGTCCCCACTGATGTCTGGCTGCTTCTCCATGTAGTCAGGGAGTATAAACTTCTCCTGACAAGATACTGGCAGTCAGGGACTCACGGGGCACCAGCACCCTCAAGCGAGCCCCCTACTGCCCCATGCAGACACCCACCAGAGCCTCAGGGCAGCAGGTAGTCCTGCTCACACCATTGCACTCCCCATAGGCATCACCCACCTCTCTTCCCCGCATGTACTCAAAGATGTCCTTGGCGTACTCGGCACTGGCATAGGGGTCACCCAGCTGCTCCTTGTCGATGTCCTCCACAGCAGGCACCTAGTGCAACAGAGCCAGCAGTCAGGGGATAACCCTGAGCCCTGTGTGTTGCTGGCCACTCCTTCAGAGCAAGGCTGCTATACCTGTGGCCCCCACTCCCCATCTGCCTCCATCACCCTGCAGCCCCACTCTTTCCCATAGAAGGTCTTTTGAAGACAGCAGGTTAGGGGGGTTTCCCCAAACCCTCTGCAGCTTCACATCACACTGCCCAAGTAAGTCCGAGCTACAGAGCACTGCACAGTGCCTCAACATCAGCAATGGCAGCCCTAGACCAGCACCATCAGGATGGGACAGCAGCCATGGTGCAGACCAGGGTCCATGCCCTCTCCTTGGAGGGATACAGTACCTGAGCAGGCACCGGTTCCTCTGGCACAGGAGCCTCCTTGGGTTCTGCAGGAGCCTCTATCGGGGGACTTTTCTTAATTGACCTGGACAGGACAAGAACGTGAATCATTGCTGGGAGGAAGCCACATCTCCTGCCTGATTCTCCAGAGCCCCTTGCTGCCTGAGGAAGGGTCTAAACCACACCTTGAATATCCCCATATTGACTCTTAGAATCATTTAGGTTGGAAAAGACTTCTAATGTAATCCAGTCCAACAACAAATCTTATGCTGCCGAGTCCACAGCTAAACCATGCCCCCAAGTGCCACATCCATGTGACTTTTAAACACCTCCAGCGATGGTCACTCAACTGCTTCCCTGGGCAGCCTGTTCCAGTGTTTGACAAGCCTTTTGGTAAGGAAATTTTTCCTAGTATCCAATCTAAACCACCTCTGGCATAACTTGGGGCTGTTTTACCTATGGTCTGCCCTCCCCATCCGGTTTACAGTTTCCACTGCCCAAAGGAAGCCCCCACCACTGCTTGTTCTTCCCTGTGGGAGAGATCCTCTGGCCCTATTCCCCATCTCTGCTGGCTACTCACTTTTTCAGGTTGATCTCGTTGTTCTTGGCCACCCCAAGAGCAGCATGGGCTCTCTGTGCCTTGTTTCGGGCCACTTTCAGAGACTCCTTCTTCCCTGCCACCACCTGGTTCTTGTGGGACTGTTTGGGTGAGAATAGGGGCATACAGAGGGGTGCCTTTCAGAGAGACCTCTCCTCCTACAGACAGGACATGGGACACCCTCCAAACTGTGCTGGAGGGTGTACCCAGCCCCACTTTTGTGGGGGGGCCACAGGGGGTACCAAAGCAGAAGCACTTACATTGGTGATGTCCCCAAATGCTGACCTCTTCTTGGGTGCGCCCTGGGGTGAGGATGGAGACCTCTTGGCCTGACAGCTCTCTTCCTGCAATAGAAGCTGTTTGAAATGGTGGCTTGCTACCCCATAGGAGACCCCCACATCCCTTGCATGGCTCAGGACTCACCTTTTCAGGGTTGGCATTCTCTGCAGCAGGTCCCATCTTGCCTGCTCGGGGCAGCTTGGTGGTCACCATCTTGGCATTGCGTGTCAATGGCATCCTCTCCCTCAGTCCCTGCAAACAAGCTGGGAGTAGAGCAGGGCTTGACACAGGCGACTACCAGAGACACCCTCACAGGCCACACCACTTGTCCCTCCTTGGGGTAGTGTGGCAGGGACAAGCACCAACATCTCCCCAAGCACAGCAGGAGGAAAGAGCCCTGGGGCAACCCCAGGGAAATGTTCTGGAGGTGCAGGGAGGAGCTGGTGTACTCCTCCCAGGGGAAAACGGGACACGGTGCACATGCAGCCCCATGACCCCTGCCAACAGCACCCTGCTGGGAGCAGGGCTGATGTGGGAGAGAAAAGTGTACAGACCTCTACATCCCAGAGAGGGAAACAAGAGCTCCCACTGATTCACTCCCCACCCCAAACACAAGGCGAGTAAGCGGGCTTAGAGCAAGCTCCATGCTCCAGGGGAGCTGAAACCCCCAGGACAGGGGTCCCCTCCTCTGCCTTCCCCCAGGGCACAGGGGAATACCGAGCCCATGGCGGACAGCGGGACGGCACCCAAAAGGAGGAAGGGGCTCAGCATTCCCCCCTCAAGCGCAGGTCACACAGCCCTGCAGCCCAGGGCCCCGCAGAGAGCCGGAGAGCCCACCCCCGCAGCTCCGAAGGACCGGGAGTCCCAAAAACCGCCCCCCCCTCAGGCGGAGAGCCCTCCCCTGCAGGCCCCACGGACCGGCCATCCCAAGAACCGCGGCTCCGCAGCACTCACCCGCAAACCCGCTCCACGCCGCGCCCGGCCCCGGCTCTTTTGAAAGTAGCAGCTAGGCAGCGGCCGGGCAGCACTGGCCGAGGGTCCTCCAATCAGAGCGCGGGGCGGGGCCACGCTTCTGCCAATCGGCGATCAGGGGCAGGACGGCAGGGTTTAAAATTCAGCCCCAGCAACCAATACAAGCATGAGCTGGCAGCGGGGGCGGGCCGCCCGGCGCCGAAGCGGGCGCTGATTGGTGGCACGAGGTGCCGTTTAACTGCGTGCCGCAGGGCCGCGGGTGGGTGTCATGGCGGCTCCCTGGCCGTGGTGGGCCCGTGATGGTCTCCGTTAAACCGCCCCCGTGCGCCGGTGCAGCGACCTCCGCTGGCCTCCACGCCCAGCCGTCTCCGGCCCTGCCCGCAGCGGGCTCCGGCGCTGCCCGCAGCCGCGGCTGCCCTCTTGCGCAGGGCTGGGCTTTGGGCCTGGGGCAGCGGGGCGGCGTGGGCTGGCCGTGGGGTTGCTGGGAGCCGGTGTTACGAGTGTGCTGTTCGGGTCGCTTAACGAGCACCGTCAAAGGCATCGGCGAAGCCGTTTAAACACGATGCCGTGAGAAGGTGGTTTCTTGGGTGCAAGGTTCGCTGTTATTGTGATGCACGGTCACTTGAACACCGATTCAAACCTACCGAGGCGGACCGAGTTACCGCGGCACAAACAGGAGCTGCCTCAATACGAGGTCGCACAGCGCACCCGCAGCTCACCAAAGATCTGCTGCTCGCGAGGGGAGGAGGGGCTATGAGGGTGTCCCAGCCCGAGGGCAGATCCATCACCCCCGGCCAGGCGGATGGCAGCAGCAGTCACCAGTTCATCCGCCCTGGTTGAGCTCTGAGGGCTGCAGCATGCTGCTGCGGATGCAGCCTGCAACGGGGCGTAAGGGGGTGCTGTTTAATATGCTGGCCAGGGGGAGAGCTCCTTGCTCCCCAAAACCCTTTGCAGATTCCCAACAAAAACCTTCCAGATCCCTCAAATTTAACCCAAGGAAATCCTTTGGGATAATCCCACACCCACATGCTGCTGTTTCTGGTGAGCCTTGTTAGGGAAACATCCCAGTGCCACAATCCAAAGGGACTTAAACCTCCTGCCCAGGGGCCATGCAGGCAGGATCAGTCCTTTCTCCCTGCAGAGAGGCCGTGCCTCTTGGCCCACGTACAGGCAGCTCTGCCGCGTCTCTAGCAGAAAGACCTGAGGCTGCTCATGTCCAGGAGCAGCAAAATGGTTTTGGGGTGCTCAAAGTGTTGGTGGGGGGTTTAAACCTGGTTTAGTCCACAGATCTCCGGTGCCGTCAGTCCCCAGAAGGGGTCAGGCTGCTGTAGCTCCAGCCCATCCTATTTCCCTCTCATTCACTTGTCCTCTCAAGCCCCAGCTAGTGGTGCTGCCACTGCTGTCCCTGGCCTGGGAGCTCCCTGAGGTTTGCTCACTGCTGATCTGGAACACCTGTGGGATCCAGGTGTCTGCCTCTCCTTGCGCATGTTGGAGCAGTACATCCTCCAGCCAAAAATATGCATCAGGTTCCTACTTGCAGGCAGAGCGGAGACACATCCCACTGCTGATGGAAACACAGTGTATCAGCCTGTGGGATAAGCTCTTCAGCCAGAAAACCTCCATCCCGGCTTGCCTGCGGCTCTGCGGGGGCTCGGGCAAGCTGCCTGCTTTGGGGTGGGTCCACGTCTGCCTATCCTGCCCAGGCTTGGTGCAGGAAGCCGGATTTTCCAGTCCCTACGATCCTGCAGCTCCTCGGGAGGCTCCTGCTTGTGGGAGCTGCAGCTCCCAACATGTGCCATGGGGGTACTGCAGGAAAAACAGGGAAGCAAGAACCGGAGCCTGCAAGGCAAACCCCTGGGCAAACCCTCCAAGCACAGTAAAGTCTGTGGTGTCAGTCCTGCCCGTCATACTGGGAGAGAGTTTGAGGCCAGAGGCACCCAGACTCCCCTTGGGCTCTGGCATCCCTCAGCAACCTCGCACATAAGGCAGGATACAGGTCCTTGCCCCCCTTCATTGGAGCAGGAGCGTGAGGCTGCTGTATAGGCACAACACGCAGCTCTGCACCAGGAGAGCATCCACTGCTGAGCACAGTGCCCCCCTGGCTCCCAGAGACCACCAGCACCAACTGGATTAAGGGGTGAAATGATGTCTCCCCCAGCCCTCTCTTGTTGTGCTCAGCCCAAGCACTTCACATGCAGTGACGGATAGAGAAACAGACCCCACAGTGTGCCAGCTCAAGACCATTGGTGCCTGGAGCGTCCCTGCTGGGTGGCCTCTAGGTCACTGCTTCCATGCATCCCCTTTCTGCAGCACTACAGAGCTTGTGCTGCCTGTTGGAGCTGGAGCAGGCTGCAGGCCCAGCCTGGCTCTCTGCACTGTGGGACTGAAAAGCCCCTCTCTGGGGATGCTTGCTCCATGATTGCTCACCAGACAGAGAGCCTCAGGCTCAAGACGAGGAGTGAGGGCAGGGAATCATCATTCATGGGATCCACAAGGACTATTTTTCCCCCCTTTCCCTTCTTCAGGCTAAAACCTTGTCCTTTCCCATGCCAAAACAGGCCCAGCTTGTTACTCCTTATGGCCCCACGCCAGAAACACAGTGTGAGGCAAGGAGCTCTTCTGCACAGGGAAGGCTGAGCTTTGCCACTTCCTTTTCTCTCCATGTACACCACTAATGGCGGGGGTCAGGGAGGGACATTGCTCTACAAGCTGTTGTGTTTATTTACTGGAAAAAGCACCAGCGAGTTACCTCCGGGGCTCTCTTGCCAATGGAGGAAGCACAAAGGAAAGCCCGGAGCAATGCATGGGGCAGAGCATCAGCACTGTGCCGAGCTCCCTGGGGGGACTGGGGCCACAAGGCACATGGCATGGGAGGGCTGTGCTGGGTGATGCTCTCCCACCAGCTCTGCCTGGACCCTCCCTGCATCCCCACCATCAGCACTTAGCCCAAGCACTGCTGGGTGTTGGCAGCATCAGGTGTGGGAGCAGCAGCATCCAAGAAGAAACAGGAGCAAACAGCCTGGGAAGGCTCAGAGCAGTCTTGGCTGAGCAGGGGTAAGTACTAAAGCCAGTGCAAGCCAGGAGCAGGCAGGTTTATCTTAGGGTTAGTGCCGTGTTTGCAGCAAAGCAGCTGGCAGTCCTCAGGGCCACCTTGCAGCCCCTCATCACACCCAGGGACTACTTCTAACCACCCCCGGGTTAGAGGTTTCCAGGCTGGTGGAGCAGTGGGTTGATGGCCACACTGGGGCTGCTGTGGCCCTGCTGCCACTCGGGATGTCCACTCACTCTGAGGAGCACAAACTCCATCTCTCCCATGTTGGATCCCATTCAGCTTCCACCCCCCCATTGCTCTCTGTTTTCTTCCGGTTCTCATTTGGTGGCCAATTTGATCTTGTGGATGGTGTATGGGCTTGACTCCTTGGGCGTCCAGATCTCCTCCCCTCCACGGCCCTGGTGCTCCACTGCTCCTTCCATGGCTGCTGTCAGCTCAGGGCTGAAGATGCTGTCAGTGGCACGGTAGGTGTGGGTGAGGCGGCGGAAGGAGGAGTCCGAAGAGCTGTCATCAGGAAGGTCTTCATCCTGCTCATCCTGAAGCTTGGTCCTGCTCAGCTCTGAGCTGCTGCCCAGCTCTGGGTCTCTGAGAGCCTGCCCCACCTCCTGGTGGAAGGTGGTTTTGGGGCTGACAATGCACAGCAGGAGCATGAGGCCTCCGGAGACCCCACAAAGAAAGTAAAGGCCAACTTTCTCTGGGACGCCTGGAGGGTGAAGAGCAAAGAGAGACGCCAGGGTATAAGCTGCTTCTGAGGCCTGCGGGTACCAGTGCCTGGAAACCCCCCACTGCTGGGAGTATGTGGGGAAGAGGAAGTGAGCAGGGTTGTCCTCAGCACCCAGGGCTGACTGCCCCAGTGATAATGGGAGCATCACCCAATGTCAGCACCTACCAGTGTCCCACAATGTCCCTTTCTCCATAGGAAACCCCCATTGGGATGCAGGGTAGGAAGAGCAGTGGGAGGAATCATATTGCCAGGGACTTAAATGAGTGATTTCCCCTGGCAAGGGAAATTTTTGCCTGCAAAGCAGTACTGTCCATCAGTGCCCCCATAGACAGGGAAGGAAGGAAGGAGACACAGTTGATGCCAGTCAGAGAAGGAAGGTCTGTGGGCAGGACCGCAGCAGCACTGCAACCACTGGTGATGCAGGGCTCTGGGGCTTATTCCACCTCTGAGCTCCCGTCCTTGTGCCCCCAGACCAGCATGGGTGCTTGAGCCAGGGCTGAGTGGGGGCCACCACGGGACCTGAGGCACCTCCCATGCCTGCCCCGCTCCCCCAGGTGCTGCGTGAGAACCGGGGAGCGCACGTACCCCAGAGGTGGGCAAAAGCTGCCAGAGTGCTAGTAAAAATCATCTGGTCTTCCCGGAGCCTGTAGAACCTGGGCCCTTTGTACCAGCCACCTGTAGTGGACAAGGGGACATGAGCTGAGGCACAAGGTGCTCCCCAGCGCCCTGCTGCTGGCTGACTGCCCCCATCCCCATGCCATTCTCCTTCCTTCCTGCACAAGTTGTTCTCTGTCTGCAGGATGCTCCTGGCGGGTCCCGCTCTTCTGAGCTCCCAGCAGACCACATCCCTCCAGCTACTCAGATGTGGGCACTGACTGATGGGTGGCGTTAGCCATGGGACTGTGATGCTGGGGTGGAGCTGCGGGGCATGTGCCAGTGGTGGGCCCCATGGGCACAGACAGACCAAGGAAGTCCTGGTTCACCCAGGCACGGACATGGTGCCACATGGCTTTTGATACAGTCTCCCCCTCACGATACCGTGCATGTAGTCCGAGAGTAAGAAGGGGTCCGAGGTGTCAGGGCCCACCTCCTCCAGCAGCGGCTTGGGCACTGCAAGGAGAGCACACACACAGCATCACCACCCAGCAGCACCCTGTGTGCCCAGCAGCCCCACACCCTGCCTGCGTGGCACAGGGTTGCATGACAGGGGCTACTCAGTGGCCCCTGCCCGTGGTGGCTCTCACCACAGGTGTAGGACACTCGTAGCTGTTTCTTTGTGCCAGGGAGGCATGGATCCCCGAAAGTGGCCTGGTCAGCAGCCACTGTGCAGTTCCCCCTGCGGTGGCACTTCCTGGAGACCCTCTGCAGAGCATCTGGAGCCAAGCACTCTGCAAAGACATGGGGCATGGACCTGTGGGCAGACCTGCCTGCCCCTGCCTGTGGGGCACTGAGAGGCACAGGGGCAGCCCGATGCCATACTTGTGCCATGCTTTCTGCCTGGCTTCTATCCCTGTTTCTCTGGCTTGACCCATTCTGGCATACCTATATGGGGTCCTGCAGCGTTCAGGGCATCGCACTCTGGTTTCCCTTGCAGGAATCGTCCATAATTGGCAGAATAAATGGCCAGCACGGATTTTGGACGGCACTGCAGCCTCAGCTTGTCATTTTCACACACAGTTTTGACCCGATGGTTCCCTAGGGAGTGACACCGCAGAGTGCCACACCACATCCAGAGCCACCTGCAGACCCCCTCCCTCAGCCCAGCCACAGGTTGGAGACCTGCCACGGGCAGTGCTGCAGGAGGGCCACAAGGTGCAGGAGCATCTCAGCTCCTCTCTCTGCCTTTCCCAGGCATCTCAGGCTGGGGAGAGGCCCTGACAGCATTGCTCAGATCCTGCTCCACCTTACCTGGCCGGCACTTGTAGGAAGCAATGAGGTACTTGTGTGTTCCCGGGCATGCGTCTGGCCCAAAGACTTGGCTGTGCACCAAGAACTGGCACCACTGCTGGTCCTGACACTCGGCCAGCAGCTTCTGGAGAGCAAAGTGGAACAGACAAGAAGGTGAGGGAGGAGTCCTGAGGCTGTGCTCACTGCCTCGGTGCCACCACCAGGCTCAGAGAAAAAGCTTCTCCCCCTGCAGAGGTGTCCCAGGGCTGCTTCCACCCCAAGCGCAGTCCCTGTGCTCTTCGTGTTGGCTTCAGAACCAGCCCCCTGCACCCACACAGAGCTGTGTGCTAGCACAGTCAGTGTGCACCAGAACACAGCTCTGTGCAACACTGTGCACTCAGATGCGGCTCTCTGTAAAGCACACATGCAGCCAACAGATGTCTCGGGCACCAGGTACCCTTTGCCACTGCCCAGCACATGGCTCTGGGCTCAGGCAGCCTGCAGGGCCATTGTCCTGGCCCCCAAGCATTCCCCCAGGAAGTGGAATGACCTACAGCTGGAATCCCACCACCTGCAATGATGGCACCTCTGCCCCTCTCTTTGGTCTCCAAACATCTCTGCTGGGTCGCATCCCCCATCCTGTGCTTGACACACAAGCTTGGGAGACCCTGCAGCATGATTTGTGGGATCCAGCTCGGCCCTTGCAGAGCTCCTGGGACATGCAGGATGCCAGGAGGGGATCTGCAGCTGGAGCAGGACAGGGCAGCAAAGCCTCATGAGCTCCTAGAACAGGGAACTGCCCCCTCAGCTCTTGTTCATCTTCTCAGACTCTGTGTTCCCCTTACCCACGGGCACCTGCATGCAGCTGCAGTTTTGCAGGTCTCAGCTCTAACAAGTAGCTGGAACCCCAATAGAAATGCAGCACATGAAACTATGTCCCCATCGAGGGACTCTCCTGCTGTCCCCTCCCTGTGTCCAGCCCGCCTTTCCTTCCTGTGCCACCCGGACTCTGCTTTGTGTTTCCTTCATGAACGTGCTTCCAGGCGGCTGCCAGCAGGACAAGTGCTTCTCCCGGCCCGGGAAGAGCCGGGCTCTGTGCTGACCCCTCCTGAGCCTGTTCCGCGTCCCCAGTCTGCCACACAGCTGCCAGGACCCGGACAGCTGCCAGGGCTGCATCCTGCTTCATCCTGCGGGATTACTCCAGAAGCACAGCTCAGGACAGAGCAGCGCCTCCTGCCTGCCCCGCGACCCACTGCAGAAGGTCTTACCCCCTCCCATCTCTCAAAAACCCCTCCAGGAAGGGATCCCACGTGTGAATCCCGATGCCGGTGGCAGCAGCCTCCCTTGTGGCGCAGCCGCTCAAAGAAAGCAGGCAGCCCGGTGACCCAGGGAAGGAGCTGGGTGGGTCCTGGTCACCGAGTCCCTGCCCTTACCAGGTGAGCTGTGGCAGACACGCATTCGGTGCTCTCCTGGGAGGCATTGCCAGAGCTGGGGCAGAGGTTGGGGCTGGGTACACGGCGCCCGTAGAAGGCTCCAAGGACGCTGATGGTCGTTCTGCGAGGGCAGACGATGAGGAGCTGCTCCCCATCACAGGTGTGCATGGTGTGGTTCCTCAGCACCTTGCGCAGGTACCCTGGGTCGGGAGAGAGCACAGTGGCATTGGCCAGGGGGATGCTGGAGCACAGTGGTGGTGGTGCTGAGCTCCTGGCAGCTGGTGGCAGTGGGGACACCCTGTGCTGGGTGCTTAGAGGGCAAACAGGACAGGGTGGACTCACAGCAAATCTCATATCCAGCATTGCAGCCAAAGGGTTGGAAAGCATGGAGCAGCTGAGCTGGTTAGTAAAGGGAAGTGAAAGCTGGAGGCTGGATGACAGGTCAGGAAAAAGGAGAACAGAAGGATCCCATGAAGGTTTAGTCAAAGGTTTGGAGAAAATCAGGTTTGATGTGGAAACATGGGAAAGATTGAGCAAGGGTGAGCCAGAGATAGAATCATAGAATAGTTAGGGTTGGAAAGGACCTTAAAATCATCTAGTTCCAACACCCATGC
Source organism: Psilopsiagon aymara (assembly GCA_024733675.1). Classification (NCBI taxonomy): domain Eukaryota; kingdom Metazoa; phylum Chordata; class Aves; order Psittaciformes; family Psittacidae; genus Psilopsiagon; species Psilopsiagon aymara. The sequence goes on along the minus strand of JANRGW010030388.1, from coordinate 239 downwards.
CATGGGCAGGGACACCTCCCACTAAACCCTGCCACCCAAGGCTATGTCCAACCTGGCCTTGAACACCACCAGGGATGGAGCATTCGTGACTTCCCTGGGCAACCCATTCCAGTGCCTCACCACCCTTACAGTAAAGGATTTCTTCCTCATATCCAATCTAATCTTCCCCTGTTTAAGTTTGAACCCATTACCCCTTGTCCTATCACTACAGTCCCTAAGGAAGAGTCCCTCCCCAGCAT
>JANRGW010030387.1:79760-100819 GCA_024733675.1 Psilopsiagon aymara | reverse complement strand
TATGAGGAAGAAATTCTTTACTGTAAGAGTGGTGAGGCACTGGAATGGGTTGCCCAGGGAAGCTGTGAATGCTCCATTGCTGGCAATGTTCAAGGCCAGGTTGGACAGAGACTTGGGTGGCATGGTTTAGTGGGAGGTGTCCCTGCCCATGGCACAGGGATTGGAACTAGATGATCTTAAGGTCCTTTCCAACCCTAATTATTCTATGATTCTAAGATTCTATGAGATACACTAGTGTGAAACTGTTTTGAGATGGCCTACTTCTGGCTGAGAACTTCCCTTGTGCCCTCCTGATGGGCATAAGGGACCTGTCTTCCATGACAAGACAGTGGCAGCAATAATAAATCCTGGTAAAATAATATCATTGTAAACAACTGAGTACTTCCCCATCCCTTAATAGTGCAAATTGAAGCATTCTTCTGAGAAATTCAAATATGTGCACACTGGCACTTCTCATGTCTTAAAGCTATTTCTCTTTCAAGATAACTCTGTCTTCAGACAGGCCTAATCTCTCTTCCTCTGAAATCATGGCAAAAGATCCAAAAGCTGGTGAAGCCATGTCTTCTAACACAGATTATAAATTCAGTATTAGTCCGTGGTACAAATGAGTATGCAAGTTATTAAGGTCTTAAGAAGGGTCTTCTTCAGACCTTCAACCCCTTGTAATCCACCTCTTTTCCTCTGTGGATCATAGATTTGTTTCCATAGTAATTTTTGTAATTTTTTAAAAAGTAAAATGACTCTTCCACATCCAGGGGGGTTTGACTTACTTTCACTTCATGAAGACTCTACAGTTCCCCTAAAAGAAAACTTGTTCTGGTACCTGCTTCAAAGCATGTTCCTCCTCAGAGCATATTCCAGAGGAGGAAGGGCTGAAGAAGTTGCTGTTGGGAGAAATGGTGCTGAAGTAGTGAGGAACTATGAAATGGGAGAATGGAGATGAAAATGCTGTAAAAATAGCAAGAGAGGGATAGACAGGGCAAGAAAGAGCAGCATAAATATCTGCAGGAAATGAACATAAGATTTATTGTGTGAAATGGCATTTCATGATAGAATAAAGGAAAAAAAAAAGAATAATTCCCTTCATGGCAGGAATTACTGGGTGATGTTCTTTCATTTATGCTGTAAAGGTTGTCAAGCAAGACAAATGTCAGGATACTTTCTGGCCTTTCTGGCTCTGCACTTATACCTGCTGTCCATTTCCAACCCAACAGGACCACTGATATTTTCCAGACATATTCTTCTTTCCACAGCACTTGCTGAAAGTGAATGCAGCTCATTGAGCTTTGTGCCACCCTTGGCAGGGGCCACCAATAAATCAAATGTCTACTGCTGAAGAGGAAGCAAACACAGCGATGACACTTCACTGCTGCCTTACAGCACATCAGCAGAGGAAAAGAAGCATGGGGACAGAACAGTGAGGAAAGTTTTCTTTCATTTGAAGTGTTACGAGTCTGAACAGGATGAATGCAGGACTGGGTTCTAGCACTGCAAAACGTGTCATGAAGAGTACTTAAACATTTGCTGGAGGAGGGATAGTTTCTCCGATAAATAATGATGCATTAGTGTAATAAGGTAACAATTTTTATTTGAAGATAAATTTAAATATAAGGATAAAAGTGTATTATTTGATTATAAGGTAAACTGTGACAAATATTACTAGTATATTACATTAATTAATATCATTATTTACTCTAGACATGGGGATTGGGAACAAAATCAGACAAATATCTAGAGCATCAGCATTTGGCTTCCTTGGAAGGTTAAAGTTTTATCCAGGATGATTAATGGACAATCTTGAGGATTTTGAAGCTATTTCTGAACAGAAATTAACTGCTTATCATAGCAAATCTTTGAGGTTAAGTAACCATACCCTTGTTTCACAAACAGAGAAGCTGAGTCAGGTGGAAAGGTCCTATCTTGGTAGTGTACATGCTTAACTCCATACCCTCAGGTAAGCCTCTGTTAAACAAAGTGCTTGGTAAGTATGGAAATTATGCCCTTAGGTGATTCACTGAAATATAGTGGTACTGTTATAGATCAAGAGAGCTAGAACTGGAGCTCAGACATCCAAATTCCCATTTTATACACTCCCTACTTAGCTGCCTTTTCCACTTCTGGTTTTGGCCTTCTTCCTAAGAAAGCGACATTAATACACATGATTTGCTTGCTTATCCATCTGTCCTTACCTGTTAACTTCTGAATCTGTTGAGCATTTCTAAGCAAATAAGATGGAGAGCTTAAACCACAAGCTGATTCCTAACAGTTATATGGAAATAGGTAACCCTGTAAAAGAAAGAGCTACAGCGTGTGTCCTGACTGAAATAAGGGTCACAGTATGAAATTATACTAATGAAATGGTAATAAAAACTATCTTTAACTAAATACAAAATGGCAGATCTTCCTCAAAGTACGAATCTAATATAAATAACTTTGCTAGTTCTGTTGATCACGTAATTGCTAATTTACTTTGGTAAAACAAGAGGTTAATTGCACAGTAGTTTTGCACATAACTAGTTCTCGCATAGCCCATGCTACAGATTTCAGCTTAGTCTAGCCATGTGTAGCTGGGGCTGGCACTGACTGAATTGTAAAGCAAAGCAATGAAAAATTTCAAAACATAGCACCTCTGGCACCTCTCTTGTTACTGATGCTGCAAAACATGTTTATCTTGATGTAGCATTACTTTCCTAACTCAATTGTGGCATGGTGCAATTGTCAAGGAGAATGGATGTTTTCAATAACACCTATTAGAAAATGCGTGTACACGGTGCTCCACAATTCAATGAAGCTGTGGGCAGACGGGAGCATGGAGATGAAATGTTGGCTGGAAAAGCTCTTCTTCGTCTGCCTGTCTAGAGGACTGATGCTGCTGATGGATGTCTCAGTTGTACAGAGGGCTTGCATTTCGCTCTGCACTGAGATTTGCGTTTACAAGCTTGCCACCTTTGCTTGCTTTGTAAGGTGAGCAAATATCCCAACTTATGGCCTCGGAGAGCCTTGTCCAGGTGAGTGAAAGGGGTGCATAATGTCTGCTGAGCTCATTTGCTACCCGTGCTAGGAGCGGGACAAGCCCAGCAAGCCAGCGGCTCCTGCACGGCCAAATTTGATATTGGCGTTGCCCTCTGCTGACCAGTCCAAATATTGCAATGCAAAACATCCTTGTCCTCTTGGAAGTCAAGTGTGTGTTCTACTGCACGTCACAAAACAGTGACTTTGGGTTATCTTAGATTATACACAGTCTTTGGAACTATACAGACTATACGCAGCTGTGGAAATGTAGGAAAAGACGTGCTATAAGACTACCAAGTTATAATCAAAGGTTATTTTTGGTTAGTCTCTGGTGTAGTTTCTGGAGAGGCCACACTGCCCAGCAGGGAGGGTGGCTGCAGCATGTCCCTTCACTCCAGGGTTGTGAGAGGAGACATGAGCTTGGTTCTATGCTGATCAAGGCTCCTGGATTTTGCTACCGGGTCACACCTTTTTTGCTAAGGGTCCCACATGATTGCCAGTACTTTTTGCCCTGAGATCCATTCATGTGTGTTCTGCATTTCTCCGTTGGAAGTTCTAGGCCATATTTAGGTCTTTTGCTGGTTAATGTTTAGCTATCTGTATTCCAGAAGCATGTGTTTTTGCACACACATTTCCCCTTTGCAGTAATTCATTAGGTAGTAGTGAACTGCTGTGCAGAAACCCCAGGTTGCAGAAGCTTTGTGTAAAGGTATTAAAAACTTTTTCCTTTCAAGTCTGCCATATGTTCTCCTTCAGACTTTCTCTACTGATCTTGCAGCAGATTTAAGGCTCACAAATAGATTGTGTTTGCTCTATAAGGTTCTTTGCCCCAGAGAAATGTCAAAAGTTTAGATGGTGAATCATAACCAGCTATAAGTTCAGTCACATTTTTGTTTCTTCGCTGTGGGAAAAGTAGATCCAGAAATGACTGCAGAAGGAGATTTGGCAGCTACTTCTAGTTTTTCAGTGAAGAAATCTATCAGGGTGATAGATGTATAGATTAAGGCAGTTTATGAAGTCCAGCCCAGTCAAACATAAGCTTTTATGCTGTTTAATAAGGTAGAGGGGTGGCAATTGCAATATGTCTGGAACAGATAAGTGAAACAAGTCTTCAGAGTGATCTCCACATAAGGATCCACCTTGGCTGGCTGTAGAGACCCTCTGATCACTGCTCAACTCTAAGATCCCAGCAAAAAAATCAACATTTTGTTGCTGTGTTTAGAATAACAAGCATGTCTATCTTGAAGCTGGACTTCATTTGGCAGCCTCACATGGACTAGGAAAAAGCTGGAACAGCTGGCAGCTTTTGGCCAGGTTGTCAAGCAGTTATGTATCTTCTGCCCAACTGGATATGTTAAGCAAATGGTTTTAAATCTCCATCAGGTAGAGCTGCAATTTCTGCAGCTACTTCTTTCTCATTACCTGCTGAGAATTGTGAAAACAAGCAGTCAGTTTACGTGGTTTTAGTTCCTAGATGGTATGTCATATCATGCATTCATGGCAGTTGTTTCACCGGCTGTTGACCAGCCCTTATTGCCAGCCATGTGAATTCTCTCATTGAATTTTCACAAGACTCCAGTTTGTGTGCAGTATGAGTTTGCAGGTCACAAATGGGCTTTTCCATTTTTTTTCCCATAATCCATGTGCTTCCTTTTCCATCCTGAGATGTTTTCTCTTATTTTACACAAGCATTCCAGAAGTGAGGACAGTGTCCTTCCCAGGTCTGCCCTGCAGCTCTGGGAATCTGGGTCCACTTGTCACAGCTGTTAGTGTGACAAGTATTATCATGAGATAAAAGTATGCGAAGTATGTAAGTGCTGGACTCTCTGAGATTATGTCTTCACTACTGCAGAAGCAGCCAAAGCAACTTCAAACTGAAGTATGCTAGATATTCAACAAAACAATGGTGCTTTTATTTCATTCAAGGAAATGTAATTAGGAATGAACATTGCATCATGATATAACGCTGAAGAGAGAAAATGCTGCCAGCAGTTATTTCAGAGCTGGGACTTTTGTAACTTAGATTCCAAGTGATGTGTCAGTCCCCCTGGTGAATTTTTATGACCAAGAAAAGGTAACTCTGCCTATCAGTCAGTGCTTCTGATAGCCAGATTTAATGTGAATCTTTCCTCATTTTAAGCTCACCTCTCCTGGCAGTATCCACCCGGGGTACTGCCAGGAGAGGTGAGCTTAAAATGAAACGTTTTATCATTCCCCTTTTCAAACTTTTCTTCTTGCAAATCAACCCTACTTCATTCCGGGCACCACCTTTCCTGAATGAAACCTCCGCCTTTCCTCTCTGCTGGGCTCTCTCATATTGGTCCCCCTCTTTTTTTCTCCAGTGCTACTCTCTACATGAAGTCATCTGTATCATCAGCAGTGCAACACCTCCCATGTTATAGTCCCTACAGCTTCTTATTCATTCCACATCATAATTTTGCATTCTCCCCAACACTGTGATATTTGACTGTCTACAGCTAAACATCCCCTTTGCTGCAAAGCTTCAACTCAATATTCTTCAGTATGTGTAATACCTGCCTGACATCCTCCATGCGCCATGCATATTTTTTCCAGATGTATCTTTGCCAAGACCATCCCGAATGCTGACTCCGTCCTCCAGTGCTTGCTGTTTCTCCCAGCTTGCTGTTGTCTGGGTATTTAGTAAGTAAGCTTTTCCCTGTGGCAGCTGAGAAGGGAGTGAGTCTGTCCAAGGCACTAGAGGTGTGTTGGTCTTGGCTGGGATAAAGCTGATTTTCTCCATAGTGGATTTGTTTGGATTTCTGCATTTTTTGAATCTCCATAGTTCGGATTGGTGCTAGAAACGGTGTTGGTGACACAGGGATGTTTCCATTATTGCTGAGCAGTGGCTTACACAGGGTCGAGGTCTTTTCTGCTCCTCACACCAGCCCACCAGCGAGTAGGCTGGGGGTACACGAGGAGCTGGGAGGGGACACAGCTGGGACAGCTGACCCCAACTGACCCAAGGGATATCCCACACCAGATGGCATCATGCTCAACATATACAGCCGGGACAAGAAGGAAGGGGGATATTCAGGGTGATGGCGTCTTTCTCCCCAAATAACCCTTATGCATGATGTAGCCCTGCTGTCCTGGAGATGCCTGTACACCTGCCTGCCCATGGGAAGTAGTGAATGAATTCCTTGTTCTGCTTTGCTTGTGATCATGGCTTTTGCTATAGCTACTAAACTGTCTCTGTCTCAACCCACAAGTTTACTGAGGGGTAGTGACTGAGCAGCTGTGTGGGGCTTAGTTGCTGGATGGAGTTAAACTATCTCAGAGTGTTTTCCTCTAGTGCTTCCTGCTCCAGCTCTTTGAAGAGCAGCAGGTTGTAAGGCCAGGCAGCACAAACTCCCTCACCAGCAAATACATTTCCAGGTCCCTTGCTATGTGCTCTGCAGAGAAACGCCTTGCTAAGCCTGGCTCAAGCAGGCCAGGCTTTTAATGCAGGAGATCCTGGGGGAGCCTGAACTGATTTTCGAGGAAAGCCAGATGGCATGAAGGTGTGTGCTCCTGGATATGCCTGTCTTCCCAAGAGCCAGCAGAGCTGTCTCTAACCACATGCTCTAGGCTGTGGCAACTGGTCTCAGGAGTTGATTAAGAGTTAGAAAAAATGTTCTCCTTTGCAGCTTAAATGTATTGCCTCTCAGTGTAATTGACTCTCCCTCCTTGCTCCTTTTTATTACAAGAGGATGGGCAAGCATTGGAATTACTCTCCTAAGCACACTCATTAGTTGCATACCTTGTCATGTCACTCTATTTGCCTCTTCTCTTGCTGACAATGGGAACTGAGCTTTCACTTCTTTTTCTTGCAGATATTTTTCCTGTGCTTCGAATTGTTGTTGTCTCCCCTTGACTGCGCTCCGTGATTTCTGCTATGGATTTTGCAGAGGGATGTTCAGGATGAGTTTTGGGCCAGGGATGGCATTTACATTTCAATACTCTTAACCACTCCTATTCCACATGTGATGTTTGTCTTGCTCCAGGGAGCAAGGGTTTCCACTGAGCAGTGAACAAGAGCTCTCCTGTACATTTTACAGAGGAGCCACAGTTACTACAGAAATACGGCTGAAGAACCTAAGCTAGGTCCTTGCCTGCAAATTACCACCTTATTATTATTTGACCACCTTCTTCTTATTTAACCAGTTTCAAGGACCAAATAGATGTTATTTGTGAAACCTGTTATGGGTGGTGGAAGCCACTGCTGATTGTGAAAGCACATCATGATTTACCTATGGCACAGCGTTGCTATGGTTTAACCCTGGCCAGCAGTAGCTCAGCCCCACACAGCCACTCACTCATTCCCCCTGCCAAGCAAGATGCAGGGGAGAAGGGAGGGTAAAAATGAGAAAACTCATGGATTGAGATAGACAGTTTAATAGGTAAAGCAAAGCAGAACAAGGAATTCATTGCTTTCCATCAGCATGCAAATGTTCATCTCCAGCAAAGCAGGGCTCTGTCATGTTCAGCGGTGACTTGGGAAGACAAAGCAGTAACTGCAATTGTTCCCCTCTCCTGCTTTCACCAGCTTTATATGCTGAGCATGACATCATATGGTATGGAATATCCCTTGGGTCAGCTGGGGTCAGATGTCCCAGCTGTGTCCCCTCGCAGCTCCTTGTATACCACACGTCTACTCACTTGCGGGTGGTGTAGGAAACAGAAAAGGACTTGACTCTGTGTAAGCACTACTCGGCAATAGCTAAACCATCCTGCTATTGTCAGGTGTTTTGGTCACAGACCCATACAAGCTACTGTGAAGAAAATTAACTGTATCCTAGCCAAAATCAGTACAAATATTTATGCAGAGCTGAGTAAAACTTGATACTGTTCAGCTTAGCCTTTGAGGTGAAACAGGCCAGAAGTGCCATGTTTCTCAGGATTTGTTTTTAAAGACATGCCTTCCCACAGTTTGCATGCAGCTGTACCAGTGTAACTGAGATGGGATCATGCCATGTACTAGGACTGAGGATTCAAGGAGGAAAAGGGAAAATAACAAAGGGCTTGAGGAAGCCAACACTGTGGGACTCCGTATTGAGGAATTCCAACCTGGTGTGTATCTCCAGACCCTGGCTTTTACTATGCTCTTTTCTTACTAAGGAAGTAGCTGCTTTAAGTTTTCTGCCCATAAATGTCTTCACCTACCAGAACAGATCACCCCACTGCACACAGTGCAAACACAATTGGCTGGACCACAGGTTTAAATGTATGATTTCAGTAAAAAGGGCAGATGTTCAGAATATCTCTCATAAGTGACTCATTTGTGCTTTGTGATAGCCAGCAAGGCAAGGCTGAAAAACACACAGCATCTGACCAAATAGTGCCTGTGTGTAACAGCAGCACTTGTTCTGCTTCTTTGAAAGTACTTTGGATTCATCAGTTATCACACTCAAGCCTTTAGTTATGAAAAGTAAGAATCAAGTCATCAAGATATCAATGATCATTCTAACATCTCATCATGCTGTTTGGGATGCATATTGTGAATTACCAGGGAAACATTATTTAGTCAAAAGAGCAAGCTGGTAATTCATGACCCCATTAAAGAAGATGCTATAAAATGCACTGCTGGATTTGAAAATGGTCAATGTTCTGATGATTGACTTCCTTTGAATACAGTTGGAACCAGGCAATGCTACACTATAGCCCAATGAGGTCTAGTACCTACTTCAATAAAAAAAGGACAACAATAATTAATGATTGCAAATTTATTACATGGAACAGCAAAATCCAGACAACTGAGTCACATAATAGACAACTAGTGCAATGGGAAGTCTCTTCATGTAAACCAAGTCTTCGCACTGGTAAGTCGACCAATGAACTTCATATTCCGTGGTATTCTGAAACAAGTTAACACATTACATTTTATGTTGAGATGTTGGACTGGATATGACTTAGTATTCAGTTCTGTGTGCTATTCCTTCTCAAAGTTAGACATGAAATAGCTTTAAGTTCCAGAAGTTTGATGGATGAAAGTCTGAAAGTTCAGACTGTTATTTGTACTCAAACATGAAACCTCCCTATTCATACAGCTCTCTCTCCACCGTATCCTAACTTCACTGTCCTCCTTTTAAGAGTGTGGAGGCATGGTGTGCATATTGCAGCCAGGTTGGTTCAGGGGCTGAGCTGTGGATAAAATTTACTGCTATATGCAAGGCCAGGGGATGGTTACAAAGTAGTAGCTTCCACACCAGTACTTCAGTGATATGCAGTTGATAGTCCAGCAATTCTGCTAATACCAGAGTACTCTGCATAAAGTAATTTCAAGCAAGTTCAGTCTAATTGGTTTTGAACTGTTTTGCCCCAAAACTCATGCTGCCAGTTACTCTAAATAGATATGGGCAGCACTACCTGCCCCTAAAGGTTTTATAGCTATGAAATATTTCCTGCACGCATGTGGACTTAACCACACAAGAATAGCTGCACTGTCATCTAGCTCCTTATCTTCCTTTCATCCATGAGAAGCAATGAACACCTAGGGCAGTGCCCAAGACCAGAGCAAGCAAGTAGCAACGCTGCTCTACAATGCTCTACCAAGTCTTTGGGTCCTTTCTTTCTGAAATGGTTTAATCCTGAATATACAGCAAAGTTTCTCTTTCCTTGGTTTCCTATGCAGGTTTTTTTTCTTTTTCTATTCTTCTGTTCTGTTCCCCCAGTAATTTTTACACCGCAAACAGAAAGTAGTGGTCCTTATTGCAGGATAAAAGATTGGAAGATGAGAGACTGAAGGAGGAGACACTATTGACTACATTGTACATTGACTATCTTGTCCATTTCCCATTAAGACAGATATGCAAGTGCCAGGTGATATTACAAGATCTTGCCATCTTCCTTCCTAACATCCCTACCCCTACTCTTCCTAGTTAGTTTACCCCAAGGCAGGTCCTAATTCTGATGTGACAGTAACTCTCACTTGCATGCAGAGATCAGTATTAGTAGGCTCTTGGGTAAGATTAGGTGACTGATAGTCTCCTGAAACAGAGAGGAGTGACAATACGGAACACTCATGTGGGAGTCTAGGTTTGTAATAAGTCGCAGTAACTCCTTCTGTCATGAAGATCATTACTAATAAAAACCCAGAACAAGTTCTTGTCACTTTTGGATGCCTACTTACCACTGCTTTCAACAGTTCTTCCATTCCGAGGCTGAAAAATACAAAAATTATACAGTTGTGCAGAAGTGTGAGATGCCAGATTTATAAGCACACCTAAATAAATCTCCAATCATAATAAATCTCCAGACAGAATACATAAGAAAGCTGCAGTAAGATTTCCTTTGAAGTGACAAGAGGTCAAATACCAGGGGATCTGTGCAGGGTGGGTTATGCCTTTGAATTTGAGAAATATTCCCTCAGCCTTTAGCCAGACAGCTAAACATTCTGGCTTTAATTACTCTCATTAAGGGTCTTGGTCCCAGTTCACTGGGGTACTATATGCAGGTGCCCAAGCAAGAGCATACAAATATCACCACTGAAAGTACCTGGTCAGGCACACTTGAAGTGAGCCAAAATGTAAACTGCAGCTGAACTGGGACCCTGGTTACCTGCTATGACCTACTTTATAACTTTTTAGTTACTAAGAACTGATTTGGTGTTACTCAGTGTGTGTCAAACATAAATAAAAATATTAGACCATACCATAGCTCAGCAAGACAACAGGGGAAAAAAACCCACACAAAAGATATTATGATGATGTCCATAATATTGATTTGGCTTTTCACCCTGTTACAGTGTGCCATCACTTTTTGGCAAGACCTTTCGGACCAAGTGGACATTGAGCTCACACACATTTTGTCTAACAAATTTAGGATCAGTGCACCTTGGAGATACAAGCCACATGCTACTTCTGTCTTTGGATAATTTGGCTCAAGATAAAACATTTGTAGAGTCACCTCTTCAAATAAAAAAGCACTTAAACCATCACTACACTGGATCTCATTCTCTTGTCATCTTTTAATGGAAACAGAGATTTATAAGCAAACTGCTCCCTAATCTTTCAAACAAAGGACATTTGGCCTCTACTCAAAAGTGCAGAAAGAATTTGTGAAGGGAAACAGCTGTTCATCTACACTGTAACACATCACATTGCGATTCAGAATCTTTAAGTAAGATATTCAGATACCCTGAAAAGGAAAAAAGGCCGTCCCAGAGTTGCATGACTATCCTGCAAAATAAAACACAAACAATAACAAGATACTTTAAACACAGTTCCATAGACCTGTTGACAAGTTTCAGTGTCATTCCATCAGAACATCAATCATTCCATCAGAACATCAATAATTCAGGGGCTTTTTCAGCAGCATGTAAACAACAAGATGTTGTTAGTCCCCGATGTCCATTCATCTGGAATGCTGGTTAAAAATTAATACCCAAAGGGCATTGTCAAGAACTACCCATTCTGTCTAGTGTACATAGATTATATTACCATAATTAAAGATTCAAGGGCTTTAGAAAATGTACAAAAGAAAGCTTTACGCATATTGGATTGCTTTGCAGAAATAAAGTCAACACAGGTCACTTCCCAACCACTGGGAAAAAAAAAAAAAATCAAGCTGTCTTTAAAAAAAGCAGCAAAAGAAGCAGGCCATACTTTCCTGTCCACTGCTACTCACTTGTCTTCACATTTACCTACCTTCTTTGTAAACTTTGCAGCAGCAATCTGTGATTCCTGCAAGTGGATAGTATAAGTTAACCATAGATTCATAGAATAGTCAGGGTTGGAAAGGACCTTAAGATCATCTAGTTCCAACCCCCCTGCCATAGGCAGGGACACCTCCCACTAAACCGTATCACCCAAGGCTCTGTCCAACCTGGCCTTGATCACCGCCAGCAATGGAGCATTCCCAACTTCCCTGAGCAACCCATTCCAGTGCCTCACCACCCTTACAGTAAAGAACTTCTTCCTTATATCCAATCTAAACTTCCCCTGTTTAAGTTTGAACCCGTTACCCCTTGTCCAATCACTACAGTTCCTAATGAAGAGTCCCTCCCCAGCATCCCTATAGGCCCCCTTCTCTTCTCCAGGCTGAACAGCCCCAACTTTCTCATCCTATCTTCATACTAATCAAGATGCTGTAATTTCTTTGGTTGGTTACAATAAATCCTCCATCTCTGATGAGGTTGCTGCACCCCACGTGAAAAAGATAGTCTTACACTTACCACAGACAGATGTAAGAACAGTAACAAGCAGATACTTTGAAAGGTTGATTTTGAGCCTTGCCTTATCCAATGTTACCCCATTCATTACCATCATTCAACATGCTTCCCTTGCTGTACAACCAAGAACAGCCATGCTCTGGCAGGTGAAGCAGAGCTCAACCTGGAGCAAATGCAGCAATTACACTCCTCTGGCTTGAATTCTACACATAGCTCTTATCTTGTTAAAATGCGGTTGCTCTTCACTTTTCAGACTGCCCATGGTTTTAACCATGCATGATTGCTGGTTTTAAGCCTTCCCTTGCATCCTTTATTCTTCAGGAAACTGCCCATTTTTATTACTCAGTCTTACACCAAGGAATAGAATCTTTCCTCATGATTTCATGGGAGCACTCTGTGTGTAACCAAATGCTGAACTAGCAGTCTGGTGGACCAGCCAGGTCTGGGAACCTTCTGCCAATGGCACAGCTGCCAGGCTGTGCCATTGGCAGAAGTGAATTAATAATTATCAGTGAATTAATAATATCAGTGAATTAGATGGAACAGTGAACAGATTTAGTTACCTAGAGCAGGCACATATAATGAGCAAGGATATGAAAACAGGGGATGAGAACACAGGAAAATTATAAAAGACAAAATACACAAGCAACAGTGAAAGAATCATGATTCAAAGTATAAGACAAAGATTTCTGTGATTCAAGCCTCAAGACAATAATTTATAGAGCAACTGGCATCAACTTATAGGGCTAAAAAATACAATGAAAGAAAAAAGTGTTTGCTCAATCAAGGTGCTTTAAAGGATGCAAAGGACGAGACTAAAGCAAAGAAATAGCGTGAATGATAGTTTTGTTACAAGATGATTATTATATACTATGCAAAGATAGAGTGACTCATGACTTAGCCAGCAGTTTTAAATATCCCAGCTAATTTATAACAGGTGAGAGTTTACATGGTAAAAACTAAGCCTCTAAACAGTGTGTCAGCTTGACTTTAGGATGGAAATTTGAAACTCTTACAGAAATGATTGTGATGCAGCCACATTTAGATAGCTCTTTTTTATTCTTTTGAAAGTGCCATCTGCAAGATTTACCCAAAGATTAGACACTGAAATTAAATAGTCTATTAGTTCTACCAAAAGATTTTAAATTCTCCAGATGGAATTCAAGTCCCATTAACACCCAAATTGCCACTGACTTTGCATTTCTAGTTCTGAGGCCTCATTTCTTCTCTTGAAACACCATCTATTTTCTCTACATAATCTATAACTTAATGAACCAAATTTGTTTAAAAGATACACATAAATATAGGATCATATAGAAAGTTTAAGTCCAGCTGAAATCAGTAGGATTTCATAACTGTTTCATTGGGTACGCTACATATAGACGCATGTCTACAGTGTCTTCTCAAGATTCCTTGTGGACTGACAGAAAAAGTACAACTGCATATAATAACAGATTTAACCAGTTGGGTAAAACTTGCTATTTGGCATAGTCCTTTTCCCATATTTCACACATACATTTGATCTGCCACTTCATCACACCACACCTAGAAATCGCATTGCAGATATGGAGCCAAGATTAGCCGTATCTCTCAACAGAATACTGTACTAGTTCCAGCTCCCAGTCCTGGGGACAGAGTGTGTGAATTTTCTGCAAAGTTAATAACTAAAATAGTAACTAGGAATAGGGCTCCATTTAAAGTTACCGAATGTTTCTGAATGTCCCCTTATTAGCCAAGCTGCAGAAACATAGGAAGCAATACTGAACTCAAAAACATTTAGTAGACGTTTAAGACTGAAATGCTGGAATGTCTTATATAATCAACTTCAGTATTGTAGAGTTTTATGGCTGCTTTAGGAAAGCATGCCGGCAAGAGGAAATATTGAAACAACATGTCAAAATACTTTATTGTTGTCTTGAAGGCTCTACTTGTGATATGAAACAACAGAGGACTCAAGCTCCACAAGTAAATTGGCCTCTTTAACATACCCAAGAGCTGAGTGAATTTTATGGGAAAGGCTCTTAATAAACTGGTGGTGATAAAAAAGTTATAAAAAGAAGAACTGACACTGAACTAGGTCATAGTATGTCTGCATCAAAAAAAACAACTACACTCAGTAACTCCTCAATTTAATCTTTTGGATGCAAGTCAGAAGCACAAAAAAAACCCAAGCTCAAAGTATTAAGGTCAGTAAAGCAAGTCATATGTCTCCATGTTCTAGTGGGGGCATACTATGCCTCATATTCCTCGTGGTCTAACGAAAGGTGTCCCTACCCATGGCAGTGGGGTTGGAATTAGGTGATCTTTAAGGTCCCTTCCAACCCAAACCATTCTATGATTCTATGTTTAGCATAATATTAAATACGCTGTTGATCCAATGTTATGCATTTTTAACATATTTAACCCTGTATTAGTCAAAAGTGACAGTTAAAATACTGACCCCAGGTGTAAGTGGATGTTTTGGTTCTTGAGCTCTGAAAAACAGCAATTTCATGTATAGTTTAATGGAGCTGAGAATTACATGCAAGCTACTAACAAGAAGAAATTATCTTTTATATACTGTCTTACAGCTCCTAAACCATGACACTATTAGATTATACATTATTGTTTGGAGAGAAATGTCCAAAAGTGGGGTCTGGAGGGGTTACTTTTTAAGGTTAAGAAGGAGGTGCTTTGAAATAAAAGAAACAAATGTACCTTACCTCATTTGTTTGCATGCTATTGAATATGGAATAACAGAGATCCAAAACAGTGCTGGAGATCTGCAAAACCAAACCATATACAATACACTTATGGAGCGAATGTGGTGTAGTTTGATGAAGAACAGGCTTGACCCTGATCTCAACATGATTTAGATCAAACAAGATTCCACTAAAACCACTCTGAGCAGGGAAAAACTTATGATGTTATTATGAGCTGGAAATCTTGTATTTTGTATGGGGAGAATACACACAACCTACTAATGTTGTGAACAGTGTCGTGCTATAAAGATCTAAATCAGCCTCTTTCACTTAAAATACATCTTTCTATGCTGTAAAAAAAGCTTTGGGGTTTAGCATATTTAATCTACACGCATTTTCTTTCACAAGCATTTCAGACAATCAGTACTATAATCTTTAATCAAATACTGAAAAGTATTGCCGCATACTCACTGCCACGAGACAGGGACTGCTGATGCATGCAATCCTATTAGATAGGAAACAGCTACAGCTCCAAAGAAAGAAAATGTAAGATACCTGAATAACTGTGAACTATTTTCCACAAGCTCTGGTTTACAAAACTGAAAGACTTCAGGAAGAAAAAAATCAGCACAGAATGTTCAAAGTTTCCAGATCATTCCTGATCTTGCAGACTTTTCTCCTCCCTTTGAAAATGACCCTTGGGTTGGGTATCAAATGTAGCAGGGATGATCTTTCAAAGCTACTGAGGGTGTTTTTAAACCATTTGCAAGCTCTGGGCCAGAGGCACCACAGCAGAAATGAACTGTGAAAACTTCCTCTCCCTCCTCTGCCCTCTGAGCATCCTGGAAAAAACCCATCCATCCACCATCACCAAGCTGGGACCAGGCAGGACACTGCCTGTAACTCCTGCAGCACTGACTTTCACTACTTCTTGCTCCAGTGCTAGCTACCACTGTGATGGGGGGAAAAAAGCACTTTTTTCTTTGCCTAGGTCTCAGCTAGCTCTGTGGGGAGGAGAGCACATACACCAGCAAAGTTGCTTTGCTTTCCAGAGCCGCCAGCTCTCTGAAGGGGGTTCTTCCACCTGCAGACATCGATGCTAAGGGTTACACAGTGCAATTAGTATGTCTGGAAGGGAGAGTCCCAGAAGACCAAACACATTACCAAAATCAATTTACCTGAGGTTGATTAGACAGTTCCATCCACTGACTGAAACACAATGCCAGCTGCTTTAAAAAAAGTGAAGACATTAACACTAGGTCTATCATACCTTGGGACATGCTTTTTAGCTCAGGGAGCTAGGACTGGATGGTTATTAGCCTGCCCAGCTTTTGCTGAGAGGTATCCTATTCTGAACCCAGTTGCACATCCCACTGTGCCAGGACCTGTCTCACCTCCTTCTGCAGGTTGCAAAGGGTTTCAGCCTCCCTCCTCTCTTCATCACCCACCCCAGGGATTTCAGAACGCATTTCCAGCCTTTTCCCAGTTCCCTACCTCATTTCCCTACCTTGAGCGAGTTTCATTTCCCACCTCCCGCGGCCAGCCCGTGCTGGATGGTCTCTGTCCTACCCCTCCACCGCGCATCGCTTTCAGGCGGGGAAGGCAAAGATGGACCTACCTGGGTTTTGGGCAGGTCCGCGCCGTCCCAGGAGTGCGAAAAAGGCTGGGGGAACCCTGCGGGGACACGGCACGGGGGATACGGCTGAGTGGGGACTCCACGGAGCCCAGCCCCGACGGCGCTCCTCGAGGGGAGGTTCGGGAGGGGTCTCCTGTGTTCTCCCTGTGCCGGGGCAGGACGTACCTGTGCCCCGCGGTAGGGCGCAGAGGCAGCAGGCGGCGAGCAGCCAGGGCAGGGCGTGCGGCGGAGAGGGCATGGCTGGGCAGCGGCAACGAGCGGACGGACGGACCGACCGGCTGCCTTTATGGGGCCGCGTAGAGCCCGGGCCTCCGCAGAGCCAATGGGCGCAGGGGCGGCCCCGTGCACCGCTCCCGCCGCCGCGCCCCCGGGCCGGTGTGAGAGGGAAACTCCTGCCCGCGGGAGGTTGTCGGAGTCCGGCATCAGTCACTCCTTCCCTTTGTAACCCCCCCCCCCAACCGTAAAAGCTCGTTTCCTAGAAGAGGTGACAGAAAGGTGGGAGGGAAAGAAGGGTCTGCGCAAGGAGAAGCGATGGAGCTGCTGGGATTTTCACCTCAAATGGAACATTCAGTTTTGTGGTAGGGCTTACTGAGTGTTTGGAATGTTTCTTCTAGTGGCAGCTTGGGAAATAAAGTTTGCCTTCTCATCTGACGGGATGTGAACTTGAATATCAAACAAGTCCCAGGGCATCTTCTTACATTTACCTTCATGTGAAATAAGGAAAGCCAAACACCTCTTGTTTCATTTCAAAGTGGGTATGGCAGTAAACAAATTTAATGGCTTTAAACTGAAAAGAGGTAGATTTAGGTCAGATAGAGAAAGAAATTCTTCATTATGAAGGTGGTGAGGTGCTGGCATAGGCTGCCCAGAGAAGCTTTGGCTGCCCCATCCCTGGCAGTGTTCAAGGCCAGGCTGGACGGGGCTTTGAGCAACATGGTCTAGTGGATGGTGTCCCTGCCCATGGCAGCGGGTTGCAACTAGATGATCTTCAAGGTCCCTTCCAACCCAAGCAATTCTGTGATTCTGTGAGATAGAGCTGCTCATAACAGAAAGGTGATTCTCTTCTCCTGATTTAATCATCTGGTTTTACTTTGGAAAATGTTTCCTAGTTTTCTCTGAGAGCAATGCTCTCTAATCACAGCTGAGACTGAGAAAAGCAGAGTCCTGCCAACCTCTTTTCTATAGCCTTTGGGCCTACTAACGCAAATGCATATCCAGTTGTCCAATGTCTAACATACACAGTAGAGCTGTTTGGGAGGCAATGACTCTACATGTGATGTAAGACATAAAAAGCTGCAGAAGGTATTACTGGCACAGCAGCCCACCTTATCTCGTAATGTCCCCCATTGGCTGCGCTGTGCATTAAGATGATGGCAGGACTGTTGCTGGTGGGAATATCTTAGCATCTCATAGCAGTTGGAGAGGAAATGCACCTGCTTTCTCGCAGAGAAGGAAAGGGGAGGCAGGCTTCATGTGACTTCTTCAGTTCCACAGCTATGTGTCCTGAGTACGTAAAGAGGAACAGGAGCAGCTGAGTGACCCCAGCACCATTAGTTCACACTTTGTTCCTTCCCCTGGGAGCAGCAGATGTCTTTGCCTCATCACAGCCCCTTGGTGCAATAATCTGAGTGGGGAGCTGTCAAGAGGTCAAGCGTAGCTATAGCAGACGCTCAGCTCTCAGCTTCTCTTACATCTTGACTGGAAATGGGAATTTCAAGACAGAATAGTGTTCAAAGAGATAATTCCCTCTGACTGTATATTTTTTACCCTATGTGTGAGCTAAAGCAAAATACAGTGAATTTTGTGATTATGGTTTCTCATAGCAAGTCCTCCCAACCTTTCAGTTATGCAGAGATACAGAGTTCCTGGGAGCCTGTACCTCTTTTAACAGTGACCCTGCTTTCTGTCCAAGCCCATCCAATCCCAGAGTAATAGGACTCTGTGCATTTGTTAAATGTTCTGAGAAAAAGGAGGATGGCATTTTATTTTTGATGGCAGCAAGAAGCAGGCTCCTGTTTGGTGAAGTTTCACTGAAGCCAACACAGTTGTAGAAATGTGAAGGCAGAGCCCCAGTACTGTGAGCTGTGGCCATCAGAGACGGGCAATAAAATGCTAGAAAGTAAAGATACTCAAAAGGATTGCAGATTTCCATGTTAATTATCTTCTTTTGACACTTCACTTTAACCAAACTGAAAATTATTGCTCCCCAGCAGTATTTCTGTTCCATGTTCATTGCAGATTTTACACTCAAATAACTCCCATGCTGCAGAAACACGGGATCTTAGAGAGCCACTCCAGATTCACTGTTTTTGACTAACTTTTTGAATACTAGCATGTTAGATACTAATACTTTTAAATCCTAAGTATTTGCTACAATTTTTAGTAGAATACTACCAAGTGGTTATCAATTTGCTAGTAATACTCACTGCCAATGGCCTTCCCTGCCTGGTAAGAAAGGCATAGTCTTCTGCTTTCTTTCTCAGGCTACTCATTACCTGCCTAAATTCCCACTTCTGTCCCATATAGTCTGTTAAACCATAGCCCTTTTCTAAGTATTTAAATATATTTGAGTTTAGAAGTGAAAATTTTTTGCAATAGCATATGGAAAAGGGTATGTGGTCATGTTGGGTAGGTAAAATCTACCTCTCCCTGACATAAAATACTGCATGCTACCTGAACCTTTCGTTCTTCCTTTTCACACACAATAAAGGATCTTCTGCTTTACTTCACCCTTTTCCAGTGACTGCCCTTAGTGCACTCTGTGCTTTCCCTCAGCACATTTTGCCTACATGTTGGTCCCACGAAGCTTGCAGAGTTACTCATTTGCTTCAAGTAAGGCTTACACTTAAAGACAAGATGAAAACTAAGTCATACAAGTTCCACTAAAAGAATCAGTACAACTTATTACCAAACTGAAAATAGTATTTTATCAGTGATTGTGCAGCATGAGGGAAGAATGGGAAAAAGTGTTGAAAATTTTGAATAGATGAGTGTGTCATATTAGGAACACAATTCACCTTCCTTCAATCAGAATTTTTTTTGCTGGTGTACATTTCATTTCGTAGATATTGGGTAAGGTGCAGCTCAATGAATATATCAGCACCAAGCCACATTAATGAGCCATAATTTTACTGAACAAATTAAATTCCTGCTTCAAGATCCTGGGCTTCCTACATGCAGAAAGAGAAGGAGGTTAAGTGTCCACAGTGAATCATAGAGTTAAAAATGAGGCTTCAGCTGGGGGTCAGTGAGAAACAAGAGGATTTTTTATGGTGAGTGTTGTGGTTTAAGCCCAGCTATAAATCTGCCACGATGTCGTTAGCTCACCACCACCACACACCCCCCTTCTTCCCCCAGCTCCCAGAGGGATGGGGAGGAGAATGGAAAGAATGGAACTCCCACGGGTTGAGATAAGAACACTCCAGTAACTGAGGTATAACACAAACCACTGCTGCTACCACCAGTAATAATAGTGGTAAGGGAAATAACAAGGGAAGAGAATACAACTGCTCACTACCTGCTCACCGATACCCAGCCCGACCGAGCAGTGAACTAACCCTTCCAGGTAACTCCCCCAGTTTATATACTGGGCATGACGTGCTGTGGTATGGAATACCTCTTTGCTCAGTTTGGATCAGGTGTCCTGTCTCTGCTTCCTCCCGGCTTCCCCTCCTCCCTGGCAGAGCATGAGACTCAGAAAGTCCTTGACCAGAGTGAACATTACTGAGCAGCAGCTAAAAACATGGGTGTTATCAGCGCTGTTCCCAGGCCAAAAGTAAAAAACACAGCACTGTAACAGCTACTGAGAAGGAGAAAAATGACTGCTACTGCTGAACCCAGGACAGTGAGTCAAGAGCGTTGGCATATATTTAACAACAGCAATATTATGGCACCCATAATTATAGAACAAAACATGCTGTGATCAATAAATGAAGAATAACAAAATTTGGCTTCAACAGGCGTAAAGGTGAAGGGCTGGCTCCCTATTGGAAAATAATCACTGCAATGAAATGAGATCTTACCACAGACAGAGAGGACAGAGTCACCGTCGTGCAGTACCCAAGTGCATCCCAACCAGCTGCTTCTGCTTGCATGTGCCTCACCCCCTGCAGCTCAGCAATGCTTGGTATACAGCCTTATCCTGCTCTAAGGGCTTTCTATACCTAACTCACAACCTGTTTGAAAGAGGAGAAAAGGTGCAGAATTTTGAGGGTATTTATTATGCAAACCTGCTATAAAGCCTGCAAGTATCTCCCAGTACTTGTCTTCTATTAAATATGATAGTGCCTATTTATGCTGAATACAAGACTGGTTTTAGAATCATAGAATCATAGAATAGTTAGGGTTGGAAAGGACTGTAAGACCATCTAGTTCTGACCCCCCCTGCCATGGGCAGGGACATGTCCCACTAAGCCACGCCACCCAAGGCTCTGTCGAACATGGTCTTGAACACCGTCAGCGATGGAGCATTCACGACTTCCCTTGGCAACCCATTCCAGTGCCTCACCACCCTTACAGGAAAGAATTTCTTCCTCATATCCAATCTAAACCTCCCCTGTTT
>JANRGW010030387.1:66162-78572 GCA_024733675.1 Psilopsiagon aymara | reverse complement strand
TAAAGAATTTCTTCCTCATATCCAATCTAAACTTCCCCTGCTTAAGTTTGAACCCATTACTCCTTGTCCTATCACTATTGTCCCCAGCGAAGAGTCTAAGGTGTTCAAGGCCAGGTTGGACATAGCCTTGGGTGATACGGTTTAGTGGGAGGTGTCCCTGCCCATGGGAGGGGGGTTGGAGCTGGATGATCTTAAGGTCCTTTCCAACCCTAACTATTCTATGATTCTATGATATGTCTCAGATTTCTGGCAAATACCCAAATCCTAACTCTCCATTAGTGTATGTGAAAAGATTACATTAAAATAAATGTCTCACCAAGAGCCAGCTACAGGGAGAACCAATCCCAGACCATTTTTACTACCCATCCAAGTTTCTTCAAACATCACTCACTGTAAACCCACCAGCCAGAGAGACTATGTTAATTCAGTTCAGTATCACATAACCTACCAACCCTGTGTTGGTGATCCTGCTCATTATCTGCCTAACTTTAAAACCATACACAAAAAACCAACCTATCTAGGAAGCTGAGTGTGTAAATAACCGGGAGCTCAAGCCTCTGGACACTCCAAGTTATGCATCTATCATGGAGTGAGAAGCAAGGAGTTTAATCTGAAGCTTTGGATCCCTTAGCCATAGTTGGCATCACTTACACCTGTCAGAGGTCTGAGCTAAGTGCCATTCAAAATGAGTACTCAAACATTGCACTTATAATTATTGCAGAAGTTATCTGTATTTTTCCTGTTAAGTGACTCAGTTATACCAAAGCAATTAATTTTCTCTGTTTCAGGTCAAATGTATTTACACAGAATTTTACTGGCACCGAAAATGAACAGATTGCTTCCCTGAAATGTTAGACTTCATTTTTATGAACTCTTGGATGTCTGCTGACTTCTGGCAGCTGTGAGACTTGAGCTAACTTTTATTCTGCCCTTTGGCCAAAGTGGTTATGCCTGAACATTTATCGGCCTGAGTATTTTCTCACCTCATTAGATTATATCACTCCACAAAAGCTTTATTGTAGCAAAAAAGCAAAAGCTTTTCAGCTTTTAAAACATTATACTGGCTTGAAAATATTGGAACGATAACTTTCAGGGAAATGGCCACCCCTGAGTAGTAATCAGACCAGACTGGCAAACAACAATAAACTAGGCGCTGTTCATACAAAGTCTGTTTATACTATCTGGATTAGGATCCAAAACTGCCTGTCTATCGTGATGCCTCCCCGATAGCCTCTCCTGAGTAGCTGTTTCTCTCTACACCTGAGCTCCAGTGCATACCTGTCCCTTCCTTAAGGCAAACTGCAAAAGATATGCCTGGTCTGCTTGTAAGCAGCTGGCCAGAAGAGTAACTGGCAAAAAAAAGAAAAGCAGATTTCATTTGGAGGGGACTCTCCTTTTCACAGCAGAATGTCTTTTCCAAAGCTTTTAATCTCCTCCTCCAATAAATTGGAATGCAAGTTTTGTTTTGTTTTTTAATTGTTGTCCTTTCCCAAAGGTGTGTTTGCAGAAGCAGAGTGGCTTTTGTTATAGGCACAGAATTAAGTTCTTACAGAATTTGGGTCTATTAGCACTCTATTTACACATTGCCTTCTCAAGTTTAGCTGTTCCATGGACGCCAAACCTTGAACTAAGAGAGGTCTCTCTGCTCAGGGAAAGACTCCATGGAATGACCCCTTCTGCTCTCTTGGTCTCTGCTCTGGGGATCGCATATTGCTGAGATCAACAGGGACTGACATTTCCAGTCAAAGATCCAGACCCAGAGTTAGACATAAATGTCTATGAAAAAAGTTCCCTTAATATGACACAGTGGCCAGACAACACAAATGAGGGAGAATGATAGTGTGGCAGCGGGAATACAGTAATTTTGAAGTTCCTTGTCCCCCATCTACGTTTACTTTCTCTTCTTGTATTTCCTGCCAGCAAAACATTATGTGTGTGATTTGCTCTTGGGGACCACCCTTGGGAAAACAGCTTGGTAAGACAGGAATTTCAGCACAAACAACATGAGTGATGGAGCACCATGAACTGTCTGAGAGGACATTTGCCCAAACTGGTGTTGCTAAGGAGGAAGATGACCATCAGTGGGATTTGACAGTAACCAGGGAATTAGTCTTCTGAAACAAAGGAGTCAGCTTGAAAAGAAGCACAAAAGATGCACTAACAGAGGGTAGTGCTCTCGTGATGGGAACAGAGTAGGGTTTGCAATGCTTGGGTGGCTCCACCACACCACAGACCCTGCCCAGCACCGAGGGTGTAGCATCCATGTGGACTGGGGGACATAGCAGGCACCCAGTGAGGGTGACCCAGTAGGTGCAGTGCAGAAGTGGGAGGTCACACACAGCCAGAGCAAACACATCTGTCACTGCATGTGCAGGATTTGAACTTTGGGGAATTAATTACAGAAAGGTGGTCAAAAACTTATAGGAGTTCAGTAAGAGTTTTTGAGTGTCTAGTCTGGTGGTTTATCTGTTGATATTGATCTTGAACATATTATTACCATTATCATTATCACTGTCACTATTATTATCATTATCAATATATCATTATTCACCAATTTCTGATTAATCATGTGCTATTAACAAATCAAGAAACCTCTTCAAACTTGATTTGGTTTAAGCTAGAGCAGTTTTTCCCTATGATAGTTATGCATCTGGATGTATAGCAATGTTAGCAACATTATGCATGAAATGCTATAAGGTGAGCTTTCTTTTCTGTTTTACAATAACACTTCTATCTTAAATAGCAACTTGTTCTGAAAGCTCAAAAAAAAAGAATTACTCTAAAGCCAAAAAAGAAGGTGAGAAATCTGAGAGAGAATAAGCATGACTCAAGGGAAATAATGACAAAGAACGGAGAGGAGAGCTAGGTCTCTTGGAGTGACTGTTGAAAGAGAAAACTAAGGATACTCAGCAGAGGAGCAAGGTACACTTCATATTCTGTCAAATGCAGGACCTGCTTATCTCAGCCCTACTATCAGAAAGAGAGGCTGGAGCCTCTCCAGCACTCTTGTCCGCATGTAAATGGAGCAGACAGACTTTGCTACACAGTAGAATCTGCTGTAAGACACCACTCTTAAAAACAAGCAGAGTACTTAGGATTTTTACCTGGAAAAACTTAACTGATAAAGAAGGAGGAAAAGCCCAAAGTCAGAGAGAAAACAGGCAACCACCTTCTCCTAAGTACATCGTACTGGGGAGAAGTTTAGCAGAGATGACAGAGGGAGACTGCATCTCATCAATTGTTAACATAAAATGACATGGTGCAATAACTGGTGAATCCTGTTTTGTTTGTCACTGCTAACCTCAGAGACTTGAGATGGCTGGAGTTATCTGACTGACATGAAGTCATATGAAACTGGAGATTATGTTGTGTTTATTTAGTTGGATGAATAATCCTGAGACAGGGGAATTAACTGCGTGCAATTAAAATCTTCTTTTTTCTTTCTGTTGACAAAGGTATCATATATCTGGCCAGCAATACGGTACATAAAAAAGATAGTGTTTCATGGAAGAGTGAGGAGGGATGTAAAATTAAAACTCAATTAATCTATGGTGAAATGCAATAAGATATATGAGTACAGCATTAAAAAATACAAAAAAGACTACATTAAAGATTCATGGTGCATAGCTAAATTTCAAAAACAAATTATAAAGAGTGTATTGGATATATTTCCAAAATACAAGATATAATTTTTTTTAATGTCCTCTCTTCTACCTGAGAAACATATCTGCATATACAATTTTTGCTACTTTTACACATTCACTTTACAGTGAGCTTGAAAGGTTCGAGTCATTTGTTGAGATTTTGGCACATAACAATGCTGCTGCTACAGTCCATGATCTTCCCTTCAGCTCTGAAAGGCAGTGCTGAAGTAACTTCAGTATCAAACTACCATTAACAAGCACTTTTTAAAGCAGCTTTATTTTCACCATGGAATCAAAAACGTGCTTCTCTTACCCAGATGTAAAATGCTAGTGAAGAAAAGGAATTTTTCCTGGGGGAAGAAGGAGTTGGATAAGGTGAAAGTTGGGTGTAGTGGCTTAAGGTTAACCTCATACCAACTACAGTGTGACAATAAAACACAGACAGAAGCTATCAAGCAGAGCTCCCCACCTTCTGTTTGGAGAAAACACAGCCACAATTTCCCTATTCTAACTCCACCAACAACACTGAGAGAACAGCAGAAATTGATATGACCCAATAACTTGTAATAGGAATGCATTTAACAACAGTGCTAGGCACAGTCTAGCACCATGAGTTACCCAATAGAATGAGTCCCAGTGCATTGCTGTTGTTATCGTTCCTGGAGAAGAAAATAATCTACCCTCTTTGCATTGGCTGAGTTGACAAGTCACTGCTGCTCAATGACAGGATTTCCTTAATGAAATGAGTGTTCAAGGAAGCTGTGTGTAAATTAGGAAATAAGGATGTCTCAACAAAGCACATGTTAGCTGCTCTGGTGCTTTTTTCAAACTGGGGAAAGCCTACTAGTTAAATGATGTCAAAAATAAAAAGACAGAATGTCTAGAGGGAATCAAAAGTGGGTGGACGGATGGCAGCCTCCTTTTCTGAGGATCCGACTTAAAACAAAGACAGTGTTGCTGGGGAAACGTGCTTAAATTGTGTGATGCTTCCAAATGCAGGGCTGTGGTGTCCATGCTACAAAAAGAATTAGCTGTGATTCTCTAAGATTCTTATCCGCAGGGCCTGATGATGAATAGAGGACCTAGTAGTGCCCTGGAACAAGAGCTGACAGCATAAGAAATGGAAAGGTTTGGCTCCAAACAGTCAAAAAAGATTGCATTCAATAAGAATTTATGATGTTAGGTTGCAAGAGGAAGAATGCTTAATACACCTGATCTGGGATACCCACAATATTTATAAAGTGACTGAGAACAGAATCTTGTCAGTAGGATATGTGCTCTGAGATGGTATCCTGGACCACTAAAAGATCCACTTTTTGTGATAATACTTGTTTCACATTTGAAAATAACATCTTTCTTTGGCTTGGTCATCACTGAATTAATTTCATCATTTTGAGATCAATTGTAGATTTTGCAGTTTAGAGCAACATCAGCTGAAAAAAACACATCCTGACACTTTTTTGAACAAGCACATTAAAAACCAGTGACTTTTTTTGAAGTATTAAAACTCACACCTTCAATATTGCCATTTATCAAATACAGACTGCAATATAACAGTGATGTCTTCATTTAACTGTGCTTCATAACTGAGTATTTTATAATACTTGTGAGAGATTGTGAACAGACTTCTCATTAACCCACTTTCATTTAAGTCAAATAGCAAAAAGATGTAAAATCATTCTCCCTTTTTACAGCAAGAAATTCCTGATGATAAGCTATGATGCTTCTCATGGCTTGATCTGTCATGGCTGGTTTGATGAACGGTCGATGGTCACGCAGTTGCAAAACAACAACTGCTCTTAGAATGAGATGAATAAATAGAGAAGTTGGTTGATGACCATCATTTATACTTGAGGAGATATCAAAGCCTCATATTAAATGTTGAAAGCATCTTACACTCTTCAGCCTTTTCCTTGTAGTGAGGCTGAAAGCCGTGTCATAAAACCTTCTATATTTACCCAAACCCTCATATTTGCAGGGCTCTCCTTGGTGGCGGTTGCCACAACTGATTAAAATACACTCATTTTAAAAATTGAACCTTTCAAAGAGACAATCTTGATTTCCATCAGAAACAGTCAGACATAAATAGCTCACAAATTACGCTTGGTTGAGGACTGTGCACCTGGAGTACCATGCAACAAGGTAAAGCACAGGGGCTGTACCATGCAGAAGGACACAGGCCCTGGGGTGTGACTCCCCAAGGTCAGAACACAGACTGTCATTGCACTGCCTTGGCTGCGAGGAAATGCCAAGTGCTGAGAAGTCCCAGCTCTCACAGACTTGCCTGTAGACTGATGCCTGCTGTTTTAGGATAACCCTTCTAAACTTACATCCCCTAAAACTTCTGACGCGAACATTTTTTTCCTGCCTTCACAAGAGTGATGCTCTTCCTAGCTAATTATTGGGCTACTGGGATATGGGAAACTAATGTTCAAATTCCTCCTGATACCACATCTGCCACATTCCAAGAGCCAGCCCCAACCAGCAAGTTATAAATTATTTGAAGCAGTCAGTGTCCCTGTGAAAGCTCTTGCACATAATATAAAACTGATCCTACATGCATTCATCAGCAAATGGGACCTGAGTTCTGTGCCTTCCTCCATCCCTCTTTTTCTTTTCTCACACTCCCATGACCCAAGTTACCCCTCAATCTTCCTTCAGGTGTTTCTGCTTGTCCCAGAGCTGGTCAGTTTTCTAACAAGGTGATAATAAAGCAGGAGAAAACAGCTCTCCCAAACCTTGCTACAGCAACACTCCTGGCATCTGATCAGTCAGGAACTGTCTTCTGCTTGGCATGCTGTCCATATGTTTCTTTGAAAGTGTGATCTACAACAAAAAAGACTTAAAAACCAGCCTCACTTCTTTATCTGTGCCCAGAGCCGCTCTGATGGTCTGCGTCTGAGCACTGCCAATCTTGTAACTCCTGGCATAGCACAGCAGGGCATGTACTGCTTACCCTTCTTGGAGCCTAAGTCACAGATATGACAGTGAGCACTGTACCTGCAGTGTCACAGCAATTTTGCCACCTGGAAATATCCTGGAACCAATTTGCCCTTTGCTGGATGCAGTGGGTGAATTTAAGTCTCAGCTGCTTGCTTGCCAGTTTGACTCTGCTAGCCACAGAGAGAAATGAAAGAAAATCTAGCTGTCTAACGCAGGCTATGGAGTAAGGAGAGGGTTAAAAGAGGATTACAGGTTACTTTGAACAAGAAGTAACTTGTTTTGAATACTGAGTCAGTCAATTGTCTCAATTTCTCTACTTTGGAAAACACCCGTAACTGGGACTTAAAACTCCACAGTTATTTCTGATTTTTCTTTAAAGAATTGACTTATCTTGCTATGTTGACATGATAATTTGCTTGTTGGCTGCACTCATTTTATGACCTATATAATTCATTTTGAATTATTAGGTTCAATTTTAATTGACACTGATTTGATAATTAAATGTAGTTCTTAGCTACTCTAGCCCAGTCCTGGCAACACGTTCAACTCATTGCTGCTAATGAGCCCCACAAAGCTGTTCTCCCTTTCAAACTACAGCCTCAGATTACATGTCTGAGAATATAAGGTAAACCAGATGGTTCAGCTAATGGCCTACTTACTTACCTCAGCCTAAACTTTTTGTCTCCTACTCAGAAGGCAATCAAATGGTGTAATGATACACAAAAATTCAACAATTTCCAAGGCACTTATGGTACGATAAAACTTGTTTCTACCCTGAAATAAAAAGTTAATCTTCAAATGAAAACAAGTCTCATTTGCTGCTTATGGGTTTGATCTTGCCCCTACTACAGCCAGTCTGATTTAGCTAAAGATATCAGCTCTAAGCCCCCCCCCAATCCCTCCATATACCTCAGTCTTTTCTATATAACAGCTATTTCAGATATGCACTTTATAGGTCACTCCTTGATAAAGTTATTTTAAATAAAAAATAATCCAGGAAATGTGTGATACTTTATGTATTACATTTAGACCATGCTAGCAAATCCTGCATCTGTATGCACCCTTGCATACACCCTTGTATACACCCTTGCATTCCTCAGCCTAATTTTTTTGATTGCCGTAGTGTCTCTTAATGACTGTATAGAGGCCACAAGGTATTCTATATGGTCTTATCTTGTGTCAACCAGATCCACATTTAAACCAGCTTGCTCAACTTCCAAAAAGAGACAGAATCTGTTGATGTCACCCTCTCCGACTGGCTGCAAAACAAGGTACATGAATACAAGAGATCTCCTTTGGTGATCAGCCATGCCTCAGAAATGCAGCCATGAAGCAGATTGGGGATTTCAGTAATTTGCACTAGAAAAACCATGTGTTCCTTCTGGTTTTATTTTTTTCCCCAAGTACCTGATGCTGAACAGGTGAATTGTCTTCAGCTCAGCTCTTATGAAGGCAAAGCATGCCCAAGAGGGCTACCAAGACTAATCCTAGTAATCAGCACCTAGTAATTGGCATTGCATTAAAACGTGGAATAACAGCAAAGAGCAAAAAATAAATATAGTGCAAGTTTAACAATATGTGCAAGCCTATGCTTCTACTGAACAGGATGAGCTTGGAAGGTCAAGGAAAATGAGGGTGCCTTCAGTGTGATTAAGGTGGATGTGTTGACACGCAAACTGCAGACTTGGTGATTACTTATCTTGTCCAAGACAGGGGCTCATTTAAACATTTGGTATGTTTAAATGCCATTTAGAATTAACTCATGCCGAGAGCAGACAAGACAGCCTGACACTGACAGATAATAATTTCTTAAAATGCTTTAATGTGCTCTTGTAGCCCAGGTGGGCAGTGACACAACTGGTCTTCCTGACTGGCCAAGCTGCAGATACTGATCTTTTGCAAATGAGATTCTTCAGGGAGAAACATCAAACCCAAAATAAAGATATACAAGAGTTTATTAGGACATAAAAACTTTTTTAGTGGCATAAACACTGATGCTATTAATATCAATTTTTGCAGCTTAGGCCCATGTCCTCAGAGAAAAATGGGTGCATCACTTGCATTTGTTTCAGCAGTGTATCTCTGAGGAAGCTGCAGTCACTCTAGAACATCACAGAGAGATGAAGATGACTTTTTACCAGCACAATTGTCCTTTATATTGCTCTGGCAGTGTAGAACTTAAGTATTAAAAAGAACCCAGACTCCAACGTTGGTTTTGTTGCCAATTTAAAGCCCTAAACCCCACTACAGTTCAGCATTATTAGTAGCAAGAATCCTGTTGACTTGAACTAGCAACTGTATAATCCAACTGTACAGTTGCCTATGCAACATTCTTCGACTTCATCAGACACTTTCAGGCCCAATGATGGACAACAAAGCTTATTAACTGTGCTTAGTCTGGAAAATTAGTTTCTTTTATACCTTATTAATTTTTATACATGTCAGTAACAACATACTTGAGAAGTTAAAATACTTGAGCTGCGGCTAATGATCTGTCAGGAATCGGTCCCACAGCTGGAGGCAGCTTATTAGTAAATCTGTGTGTGGCTGCAATTGTGGTCGTCACTGTCAACTCTGAAGAAAGAAGCAACTTTCTAGCTTTTGCAAGATGCAAACTGGTGACAGCCACAGATTTCCAATGTGCTTCGCCAACAAGGTAACTATCACTACTGCTGTTTCTACTTCACAGGAAGAGGAAGGTAAAAAAAAACCACAGAGAAACTTGGATTTCTGATTACAGGGTTTTGGCCACTGGTTTGCAGTGAAATACATGGTTCTGCTCCTTTGCTGCTGGCTAGCAGCAGTCAGTGTGTAGCACTGAACACATGGTTGTTAAGCATCTGCAGTAGCCTGTTCTGTTCCCTAGTCTGACCACAGAATCTGTACCAAAGACAGCATCCTTGGGCTTCCCTGGTCAGGCTCCAGCATAGCACACTTTGGAAATCAGGTCTGGAAAAGTATGGATCATAGGTACTACATCCTCCTCTTAACAGGGAGGAAGGAGTGTTGCCTCTTGGTCACTCAATGAGACATCTAACCTAACAGAGAGTGCTAGTACCTGTGACTCAGGATTGGAAACATGCAAGTTACACGTCTGTGTGTGTCCGTAAGTCTCAGACTCAGGCTCCATATAGTGATGCAGACTATAAAGTGAGAGCCTGGGAAGTAGTGAGGTATTTAAGTTAAGGTAGCCTGTTCTCACCTGTATTTCTTCTCTGCTGTGTTAGAAGAAGCACTAAACTTGCTTGTACCAGTGTTCACTTGGACTCTAATAAATTTAAAATAGAATTTTTAGCTGTGAAAGAATTTTAAACTCGTCTTCCATTGGATTATTTTTAATTGGTAATCAGACACACAAACAGAAACTGCTGCTACAATTCTGTCTCTTCTGAGTTTGTCCTGTCGTGGCTCTGATCCCGTAGCAAGGGTCCCTCTGCTCTTCACAGACTTTATCAGAGTTTAGGGCATGACTATTAGAGTTCAAGTCTTCTGTGGCAAATCAGATTCAAGGGACTGTACATTGTTTAGGTATTTACTTATTCACACAACCCCATAATTAGCCATTTTATCTTATGTTCTCCATACAAGATCTCACAGGGAAAACAGGGTGCTGTGTAGCATGAACTACAACAGTCCACTGCAGAGAGGGCCAATGCTGTGTAGCACTGACCACCTGGCCAAAGATGCAGGGACCATTCCCCAACACCTAAAAATCCACGTTTTCTTCCTTGTGTGGATTTTGGGACTCTTGCTTCTCCCATCACTGATCTCAAAACCACCTTGTCTGCATGGGTCTTTCCAAGCACAGAGAATATTTGGAAAGAACTGCAGAGATGGAAGGAGAGATGAAGGCTGGAAGGAAGGGCTGCTCATGCAGCATGCCTGTATGACTAGCTGAGCTGATCAGCATGTCTGCAGGGTGCTGCTTATTCTGATTCTTTGCCTGAAAGACAGATTTGTCTTTTCTGTGCCCCCCACTCAATTTTCCAGCTCCCAGTGGGAAAATCAAGTGACCAGACCCAGGAGGAGATACTACAGGACAGTTTTTGTGCTGGGCCAGGTAACAGGAGCACATCTATTGGAGTCAACTGACATCCTTTGTGTTTGCATCACCTGTTTTCATACTGGACGACACGTCTCCAGTGCTGTGGTATTCAATGAGCTTTAAAATGGGGTGGCTTTACCCTGGTAAAACACCTCCTCCAAGCACTGTCCAGAGGGCCCTGCTCCACCACTGGAGCTTTGCTCCTGCAGAGTTTAGGAAACACCACCTCAGCACTGTAACACACCCCTACAGCCAAGGAGTTGTTTAAATAGCCGTTAAAAATAGACCCATCACCAGCACTAGTTTTGGTGGGATTTGTGAGTACTGGAGGCCTGCAGGTGCACAGAAGTCACATTTTCAGCCTCTTTTTTTTTTTTTTTAAACACAAGCATTAGGGGCCATTAAAGATATTTTTAACAGTAAAAAAGCCCCAAACACATATATAAAGAACTATGTGAGTCTATGTACGTGAGTCCAGTAGGAATGCTGGCTGTGGATTCCGCTGAGAATCATAGGCTGGAAAAGACCTTTTACATCATCAGGTGCAACCTTTAACCCAGGACTGCCAGGTCCATCGCTAAACCATGTCACTAAGGGCCTCGTGTACATGTTTTATTAACACTTCCAGGGACAGGTTTTTCACCACTTCCCTGGGCAGCCTGTTCCAATGCTTGATCACCCTTTTGGTGAAGAAATTTTTCCTAATATCCAGTCTAAGCCTTCCCTCGCCACCCTGAGGCAGTTACCTCTTGTCATATTGCTTGTTAACTGGGAAAAGAGACAGACCCCTACCCCTTCTCCAGCTTCTTCGCTGTCTTCTCTGGATCCACTCCAGCACCTCAATGTCTCCCTTGTAGCAGGGGGCCCAGAACAGAACACAGGATTTGAGATGCATCCTCACCAGTGCCAAGTACATGGGGATGATCACTGCCCCGGCCCTGAATGGCCAGACTATCGCTGACACAGGCCAGGATGCTGCTGGTCTTCTTGGCTGCCTGGGCACACACTGGCTCACTTTCAGTAGTGTCAACCAGCATCCCAGGCCCTTTTCCACTGAGCAGCTTTCCAGCCACTCTGTTCCAAGCCTGTAGCGTTGCATGGGGTTGCTGCGACCCAAGTGCAGGACCTGCTACTTTGCCTTGCTGTTTACCATTGGCCACAGCCCATCGACCCTATTGAGATCCCTCTGCAGAGCTCTCCTATCCTCCAGCAGATCAACACTCGCAGCAAACTTGGTGTCGCCCTCAGATTTACTGAAAGTGCACTCAATCCCCTCATCCAGATCATCAGTGAAAACATTAAACAACACCGGCCCTAAATACCGAGAAACACGAACCGCCTTGTGCAACCCGGGAGACAACGCGGCGGGGAGACTGGGGCCTGGGTCTGCGGTGGGAGAAGAGGCCGACCACAGGCAGCGCCGCCCTCCTCGCCAGGGGTCCCGGCGGCTGAGACACCCAGCTCCCGCCGGGGCGAGCAGCCAGCTCCCCATCCTTCCCTCCGCCCGCCTCCGGGCTGCCGGGTGCGGCGCTGCGCCTCCCCGGAGCCGAGCGGAGCGCTCCCGGCTGCGGCCTCCACCTTTCTCGCTTTCCCTGCGGCGGGGCTGGGGGCGCGACCGAGACCGAAGCCTGTCCGCACCCGGAGGAAGTGAAGGCGGCGGCCGGGCCGGGCAGCGGCAGCCGGGGTTGAGCGGGATTTGGGGAGGAGCTGCCGCTGCCACCGCCCGCACGCGGGCGGGGGGATGCAGCAGCAGCAGCAGCGGCGGCAGCAGCGGCAGT
>JANRGW010030387.1:34125-66062 GCA_024733675.1 Psilopsiagon aymara | reverse complement strand
CGCTTGAGCGGGCCGGCCGTGCCGCCGAGTGAGGCGGGCCCCCAGCGGGAGCGGCGCCGCGCCGCTGGGGGCCGAGGCTGCGAGGGGCGGCACTGGAGGGACCGGTAAGCCGCGGAGAGGGCCCTGTGAGGGAGGCCCGCTAACCCGGGCCGGGCCGGGCCGCACGGACAGGCCTGGCGCCCTGCAGCCCCGGGGAGAGGCTCCTCGGCGGGTCGGGCAAGGAAGCCGGTAGGCGCCTGTTGTCTGTAGCTGCCGGTGTGGGTGAAGGGAAGCCCACCCTTCCTTCTGCGGAACGGGAAAAGTTTACGCCTGTTCAGCCTAGGCACGCGCCGGCTTGTGTGCTAGGGGGTGCACGCTGCTTCGTCTCATCCCCTGCCGGTCAGACCACAGCCGTGTCCCGTTCTCTTGGCGGGGACCCCTCTCTTTTTATCCCCGCCTTTGGGCAGCGCGTGAAGCCCCGATGCTGGGGAAGGAGGAGCCTCTGCCTTTGCCAGCTGCGAAAAGCATGGGGTGCCCTGTGGAGTTGGACCTGGTGTCTGTCGAACAGGACACGGGAGGCAGGGTCCCCTTCCCAGCCTGGGGGCCGTGGGGCTGGCACACACTGAGCCTGCCCGGGCTGGGGCGGGGGGGATCCCGTTGCTGTGTCAGGCGCCGCTGCTCCCGTAGCTAGTTTTCTGCCTGGTGACAGGTGAGCTGTGCGTGTTCGGGGAGGACTCCGCTCTCCAGCAGTAGCTGAAGGAGCAGAGGCAATAGGCCTGTGCATGCCTCCGGGGTGGCAGGGAGCCTCAGGTAAGAGCCAGCTTTCAGAAGTGCATGTTATGATGTATGTTAATGGCATTCAGTAGCGCCGCACAACTTGCCTAAGGAGTGTGTGATAGATTTAGTCCAATTTCTTTTATCTTTTTTTATAAGTGTAATAAATCGTGCAGTTCTCTTAACCTTAAGGTGACATAAAGGAGGCCTTGATGAAAATGGATGAGGTAGCCCAGATAGCTATTGTTTGGCCTTTAGTACCAGTTCCATTTCAAATTACATCATTAGTCATGTGCTGATGGGCAAGCAGTTGGTAGTTTGAGACTACCAGTGTGCTCCTGTCATTCATGATGTGTGCAGGGACTGTCCTGCCCAGGAGCCTCTCTCCAAGTATGCTGAGCTGCAGAGCAGAAGGCTCGGTACTGAGTTTTAATGTTTTAATCTTATGCACATCATTCACGTGAAGACAGCAGCCTTCTGTGAAGTACAGGTGTTTTTTCCAGATAACAGATTACTTGCCGGCCATGAGTCAAGCCTGTCAGGCTTTGTGTCCTGATCTTTGGTTTGTGTTTGTGTATGTGCTTGCAATCCCATTTTTCTTCTCATGCAAAAATGGCATCTGGCAGATCTAAGAGTTATGCACTGTTTTGGGGGTAAGTAGCCCAGCAAGGGAAGGAAAGAGGAATGGATGGAGAGAGAGGTTTGGAGGATCTTGTGCTCCTTGGGAAAAGGAGTAACCTGAAAAATCCATGCATAACATTTCATTGTGAGGAAACAGTCTACACCATCAACAGCCTTCTTGTTTTTTCTTCTTGTAAAGAAAAAATGTTTTAGGCAAGAAGAAGTAAAAGACACATTTGGAAACTGAAGGAAACAAAGGGGAAAAAACCCAGAAGTTAGTACATGTATTCATTAGAAAATAAGTAACAGGAGTGGCAACAGAAATGCAGTAAGATTGGAGATGTAACAGGAAGTGCAATTACCCTATGTAAAAACCTAGGTGAAAACAATAAAAATATTAAAGAAGAAGTTAGAGAAAGGGAAACAACATAAACATGTTATTTTTAAAATGTTACAGCATTTAAATAAACATAATGGTGAAGTTATTCCTGTATATAATTTAGAATGATCCTGTTTCTTGAGATAGGTTATGAGCTGCTGATGCAAGTGTAGTTTTGTTTAGGATGCTAGATGTGAGTAACAGTGCCAGCCGATGTAATTAGGTTATGACAGATCCTCTGATAAGGCTCTCACATCAAAGAGTATGGTTGAAGATTTGCTGTGTGCATAAAAAATAGTAGACAAAACTGCTTAATATTTTCCTCTCAGTGTCAACGTATTGAAGGTTAATAGTGATGGTTGTTATGGGTGGGACTGCAGTTCTCTCCCTTTCCTGGTCTCGGAGTCCAAGTCTGAGGTTAATAAATGTACTGCTTATAGGTGTCTTTATCTAAAATATTGTTCTACCTCTGAGCACAGGATCTGGCAGCAGAGTCCTTTGTGTGCTAATTGTAATTCCCATGTCATTTAACACAACTTCTTCGAAATCCAATACATAAATTACATAAGGGATTATAGATCAGTAATCCTTTCTGAAGGGTGGACATCCATCACCATTATAAAAGTTGGGACACTAGCGGGGATGCTCCCACGAATGTTTGAGGCCATTTCTACCATTCTTCATGTAGAACAAATGTACTAGGTTAGGCAGAAGGGTCTGGCCCAGACCATTGGATGTATACCTGAAAAGCCTGCAGCTGATGGTTAGAAAGAGGTTTTCCTCCTGCAGAGTCTTCTCTGCAAGTTTTTGTCAGTCTACTGCCTTGAAGACAGCTTTGATTGTATTTTGAATGTTGAACAGTTCTCACGGGTTTAGCAGAACTACCTAAAAAGTAAAATGTCATTGCTGCGTTTTGTGTCCTGTAAACTACTTAGCTGGAAAGAGGTCAGTGCTCAGGAATTCGCACTGTATTACTTGCGCTTCCTGGATGACAGTTTTGATGTTGAAGAATAATGTGTCTTGGGCATTGCATGCTCAGCGGATAAGGAGTTGCAGCAGAAAATGGCAGATGACAAACACCATCTTCATGGAGGTCACAGCACCTGTAATTGTCCAAAAGACAATTCATATGTCTTTTTACCAAAATGCAGTGTTTTTAGGAGAAGTACTTAAAAATTAAACCATAAAAGAAGGGGAAAAAGGACCTCTCAGAAGCCAAACTTAGGAATACTGCACTGAGAAAATAAAAATAACCTGAACACTGCCATCCTACCTAAAAATTATGAATCCTTTTTTTTTTCAGTTGAAGATATTCTTTTCTTTTCCTTCTCTCACCCATTTCACATGCATCCTTAGGGTCCCAGATCTGTTTTGAGCTGTCTGTCTGCTTGCACAGACTTTCAGCATACCCTGAAGATGTTTCACTTCTGTCAGCTTCAGTGAAAACCCTTCCTGGAAACATTTGCATTGCTGGAAGGCAAAAGCTAGTTGGAAAATTGATCACCACCTGTAGCAGTAATATTGATGTCGCTGGTGGACATGCTGAAATAATGTCAAAACCAGGATCAGTTCTGTTATTGAAACTTTGTGGGAATGAAAAAGGTGGAATACTTCTATAAGACTAAGAAACTTACTGCAAATTTTGCTTAGAAGTATTAACTATTTAGTTTTAGCATCTTAGCTGGGAATGAGGGCTTCTGGTATTCCCTGGCAATTCACTCAAGTAGCTGTATGAAAAATGTGATCACAAACCATGCGGTTGTGACTGCCATTGAAGTTGTATGTGTCTGCTTTAGAACTGAGTTTGATCCTATTGGTAGTTATGTGGGTAGTTTTGGTTTTTCGTTCTTCCCAGAGGCTACAAGCACAAACCTCACAGGACTGTTGAGAGGATCTCATCGTATGAGATTTTTGTGTTAGATACTCTTTGGTTAAGCTTTCTGAAATTGTTTTGTATGTATCCTCAAAAGGAAGCATTCACTTACATTTGAACTTTCCATTACCTAAGTTCATGCCCTCAGGTGTCTTATCTCCAGCAGCAACTGAGACAATGATGCTTTATTTTTGCAAGATAAATATTCAAGCCTAAGGAGTGTCAGGTTTTGGTAGGTAGGTAGTGATGTTTGCTCTTAGTTTTTATTGGGTTTTTGTTTTGGTTTGGTTTTTTTAAGTTATGAAAGCTTCAGTTTTGCAGTGGAGCTTTCATGGATACTTGATGTCAGCCCCAGTGCTTCTCTGGTTGCATTGCCCATCAGAAGTTGGAAATTCAGCAAAAGATTTAACTTAAAACTTCACATTTCTCTTAATAGCTGGGGACTCAAATCTTTCTTACAGATGGTTTTCTTATATTACAACTCAACTTTTCGCCATAAAAAAATAGTTTGTTAGGATTACAGTTTCTAAAATCAAGCTAAGAAGTGGTTAGAGCACTCCAGCAAACTTACAAACTATGAAGTAGGGCAGACACCATGTGTTTGTAATACTGTGCAGTATCCTTATCCTCACTCTGCTTGAATTCAAGTCAGTGCCTGTGGTTTCTTTGCACATTAGATCTGAGGTCTCAATCATTTGAATAACCCTTCCTGCACTCTTGGGGAAGTCCTGTCATTAAGACTTATCTGCAGGGGTACAGCTACAGGTAGTAGCTGTTGCATATCTGTTTACTAGATAGCTGTTTACTATCTATGTGGATAGTGCTTAGCAAGATGGCAATAAAAGGATCTTTCAGAACCTGTAGTCGATAGTTTGCTGGCAATAAAAGTGACAAGATGAAAAGAGGCATTAATATATTCTAATATTTTGTCAGGTTAAGCTTAGCTTTCTGGCTCAGTAGCTTCCAGCCTTTAATTCATGCAGGCAGTGCAGGGCAGGATTCTGCTACTTGTCATGAGCTGACTTGAGATAACCAAGGGTACTGTTAATGTTACAGCTTGTCATTACAGGTTAATCTGCTGACTAGCTGCCACAGAGGGGGGAGCATTTTTCATTCTCCCTTTCCTGCAATAAGCCATCTCACAAAGTTAAATCACAAAGTAAACTACACTTTAAAAAAAACAGGAGGTTTTTAGTATCTCCCCAAGCAGTCAGTCAATGAGTGCTATTGCCAGCACAAGGAGGAGACTGGGAATGTGTACATAGGGGTGAAGGAGAAGTGAAGCCTCCTTTTAATAGCAGCGAGCAGTTACATTGCCTCAGCCTTAACATGGGTTAAAAACCCAGCCAAAGGAACAAAAAATATGAAGTGAAATCTACTGCTATATTTTTTGACACACATGTGTATTAGAGTTTTGTCATTTTGGTTATGGAAAGTATTTTTCTAAACTGGAACAAAAATAATGTGTCAATCTTTCCTCTTTCAAACAGGAAACAACAACTTTATGTGGCTCATGTCTGACAACATGCACCACCAGTGGCTGCTGCTAGCTGCATGCTTTTGGGTGATATTTATGTTCATGGTTGCTAGCAAGTTTATCACATTGACTTTTAAAGACCCAGATGGTAAGTTCAACTTTAATGTTTGATCTGAAATGGAAAACTGAATAGTGCTTCTCACAAGTACTCCTTCTGCACAAAGTAGTTCTGCTGTAGTACTGCTGTTTTGGTAGGATTGAGAACAGAACAACTAAATTTCTAGAAGTGACAGTGCTGCTAGTTTCTGCTTTTCTTGGTAGAAGTCTGCAAAACTAATATCATGTCCTTTTTTTGGTGGTTAAGAGCATGTTTGTCAGTACTGTTTTGTGAGGTCTGCTCTTTCAATACAGTTGGTTTCAGTATCTTGATTTACTAGAAGTCATGTGCAGTACGACAGAGCACAATTACCAGTTTAAAGA
The DNA here is from genome assembly GCA_024733675.1 of Psilopsiagon aymara. Taxonomy (NCBI): domain Eukaryota; kingdom Metazoa; phylum Chordata; class Aves; order Psittaciformes; family Psittacidae; genus Psilopsiagon; species Psilopsiagon aymara. Next base: position 60,479 of record JANRGW010030387.1, on the reverse strand, counting down.
CAAAGGAGATTCAGAAAGAATTAAAGAGTTCATTTTACATGATAACTAGTTTCTGTTCTCTTGTGACTGCTTGTCCTGTGGCTGCAGTATTATGTAAAACTTGTGGAAAATTCTCTTTCATTTGCAGTGCACTTAGCCTGGCCACTTCTGCCCTGCTTCTTGCATTCAGTTTTATCCTCTGCTGTTTGACTGACAAACAGCTTACAGTCTTTGCTTAGCTTAAGTAGCCCAGATGGTATTAAGCTGATGAGGAATTTAAGCCATTTGATGACACTACAAAGCATGTTACAGTTTTATGTCTGCTGAGGAGCTACTGTTACAAAGCTATCCTACAGAGAGTTTAGGGTGAAGGTGATGATATCACTTCTGGTCCTAGGAGATCTGTATTTCTGCATCTTTCTAAGATGTGCAAAAAATGTGTAACTTTTGAAGCACTGACATCACTACTGACATTTGTTTCAGTGACTTGATAGTGGATAGATATATTAGGTGTACCTTTTTAAATAGCATACCTCTGTGTGGAGATTTATTCAGCAAGTATTACAGATGAGACCTGTAGGGTAACTTAGCTTTCCTTGGTCCCAGTTGTTTTTGAGTCCTAGGCCATCTGCAAATAAGCTGGCCTTACGTTAGGTAGTTAAGTCTCTCAGTATTTCATTTGATGCCAACTCTTGTTTCCCAGCTCAAGGATCCTTTGAGTGAGGTTTTTTTACATCAGAATTTGTCAGGAGGATTAAAAAGTAGTTTTTTTGAAAAATAAAGATTACTAGAGTACACCCTTTGCATTTGCTGGCTTTTCATTACCTTGGCTTGCCAGCTTTTCTCTTTTGTCTATGCTGAAGCTTCCTTCCCCTTTGAATAGTTCTCTGAACAGAAAATTGTATAATTTCTTAAGCTTCAGTCTTGCAAAGACATGACTGTGGTTAAGTGTATGTATGTGTTGGAGATAACAGTATTTGTACTGGGAGTCATGAAGGGAACTAATTTGACTATACCAGCAGAAGCTTGGATAAAGTCCAGATAGGATGGCCAATCCTGGAGGAACTCTTCTAGACTTAATAAAATATGGCTTGTCAGAAATTGTCCTTACTTGGCTGTGTCTACTTAGCAGATAGAACAAAAACAGCAGATGCTCAATGAATCAATGTTCTTTTGTTTAAGCCTTTTACTGATATCTTGGGTGCATAAGCAATAGGAGCTTCTTAATGAGAAGGAGCAAATTTCTGTTCATCATCTCCAGTAGCATCTGCAGGCATGCTTTTACATGGTGGTAATGGTGGATACTTTAACTGGTCTTTTATTGAATCAGGTTATTTGGATTTTACAAATGGATACTGTGAAGTAAGTCTGTGCGCAACAATTTTTACTGTATTTGATTGCTTAGTTGCTTACATGGTTTTCAGCTTTTACTTGCTTTACTATGCATGCCTGTTAAAATCTAGTGGAGGCAGAGTAGAGTACTCCTTTAAGAAAAGGACATAAGCTGTTCCCATGTTTCCTGACTATGAAACACTAAGCCACTGTGGATGCAAACAAAGACAAATTATTCATAGAAGAAACTGCATGTGGGGAAGAGTAGTCCAATGTGGATGGAGGTAAATTTTCAGGGAGAAGTCATGTTCTTTTTGCTTTGTGGTTAGGGAAAGCTGCTTCAAATTGTTTTTTAACTTTCTGTACCATGTAAAGCTATAGCTTTGTGGACTTTCCAGTTTTCCTATAGCATACCAATTGCAAAAGGTGCAAAGGATACTGCAAGGTTACACACTTTAACTTGGTCTCGAACTATTAGCTGTCATTGAATCATTGAAAAAGAACAAGAGTATCAGCTGAGTTTTTTTCTTTTCTTGTGGGAGTCTGTAAGGAACGCATCCAGTCCAGTAAAAAAGGAAGAGAGGATCTTGTATTTATTGCTGGTTAGAGGTGTTTACTTAGAGCACCAAATAAAAAAAGGAGGTCCTTAATGACACTTTTCTTCTGGTAATGCCTAAGAGTTTACAACAGAAGAAACCTATCTGCTAATATGAGGGGAGGGAGAAACCTGGTAGATTTTTTTGTTCGCACATAGTTTGGGAATTCTACTAAAAAAAAAAAAAGTCTTACTGTCAAACCCATAGAGCTGTACTCAACTGTCTACTAATCGTGATATTTGGATCTATGATTTCTATGTCTCTTGGCACAGTTTGTTTAAAAAAGACCAAAATAAAAGATAATGGACATGTTTCCTTGCTAAAACTCAACTGAAGTTCCATCCAAAATTCACACAGAGTACATCCTTTAAAATATTCATAGGCTGTCTCATGTCTTGTCTAGTACCTTCCAATTTGGAAACAAGTACAATGTTTTATACACTTAATACAGAAAGTGATGTTCAGTTGTGTTAGCTATAAAGCAGAAATAGTTGCCTTTTCTCCACCTTCTGTAATGCTCTTGCCTCTCTTCCTACCTTAGGCTATGGTGCCAAGCAAGAGCCGTTGATACTGACAGCTGTAACAAAAGTGGAGGAGGTACATGTGCCAGAAGAAAAACATTTGCCTGAAGAATTCCAGGTACTTACAGTTAAGATAAGGGTTGCATGTATGAAAGAGTGGGAGAAAATAAGAGATTAAGTTCCTTTCTCTTGTTAAAGGGAATTTCTAGACAAGAATTACATATTCAGACTGTTCTGTTTAGATGAAGCCAACAGAATTCATTTTAGCTTCACAAAGATCTTTTGTTATGGTAACCTACTGTCTTGTTTCATCTGAATGATTCAACTTAATGTGTTTCCATTTTTAGGAGAAAATCATTACAGTACTCCTTTATCAAGTCAGAACAGTCATTTTTGTTACCCTTTTTAATATTATGGCCGAGTTTTTGATTACTTGTATTCTGTATTGCCATAGCCATCAGGTTTGTGGTTCTTGAGGGCAAGCCTGTACCTTGTCTATTATCTGAGTTCTCTGCCCAATCCCCCTGATTGTTTTTATCAGTCTCCAGTTTCTTTTTCATGTTGTCTGGTCTATGTGCTTCACATCTCTGCATTTTTCCAAAGTAGACCATGATCACAATAGTATTCAATACCAGTTGATCCTTTAGATGCATAGTTCTGTGCTTTCAGCAACAAAGCAGAACAAATGTGGTAGTTGCTAAACCGCAAAGAAACTCTGAAATTCCCTTGTGCAAATACTAATTTGAGACTAGTTGCATGGTAGGCTAAGGCCAGTTTTTTTCCATTGGTTACATAAGTCATCTTACGTTTAGAGTGTTCTTTTGATGCAGCATGGAAAGTAAGTTTCTGTATAAATACAACACTTTTTTGGTTTTGCATGTAAGTAACCTGAAATATAAATTATACTCAAAATCCTTGTGAGAGGCACTTTGTTTAGAAGAATGCTAGCAGATCTGTGTAGTGAGTATTAAAAACTTTCTTTATTTGTATGGAAGAGGATAATAGGGTTTCCGGATCTATACCTATTCCCTGTTGACTTCCTGGTAGTATGAAGCATGAAGCACTAATATTAATCCTGGTTGCATGCAAAAGAAATTGTTTTGACAGATAAACAATCTGTCAGGCTGTTCAGATTTCCTTCTGACCAGGAGATATTGGAGAAAAGTAACAGAAAAAGCAGAATGAGATTATTACTTTTTTTTTCCGTATGGAGGACTGGGACAAAACATAAAATCATTGCTTTTTCATGCATAGCTTGTACACTGTACCTAAAATCATAGAACCATAGAATGGTTTGGGTTGGAAAGGACCTTCAAGATAATCTAGTTGCAACCCCCTGCCATGGACAGCTACACCATCCACTAGACCAGGTTGCTCAAAGCCCCATCCAGCCTGGCCTTGAACACTGCCACGGACGGGGCAGCCACAGCTTCTCTGGGCAGCCTGTGCCAGTGCCTCACCACTCTCATAAGAAAAAATTTCTTCCTTGTGTCTAATCTAAACCTACCCTTTTTCTGTTTAAAACTGCTACCCTTTGTCCTTGTAAAAAGTCCCTCTCCAGATTTCGTGTAAGGCCTCTTTGGGTACTGCAAGGGTGCTAGAAGGTCTCCCTGGAGCCTTCTCTTCTTCAGTCTGAATGAGCCCAACTCTCTCAGGCTTTCCTCATAGCAGAGGTGCTCCAGCTTTCTGGCCATTTTCATGGCCCTCATCTGGACCCACTTTGTCAGGTCCATGCCTTTCTTGTACTGAGGACCACAAAGCTGAACACAGTACTCCAGGTGGGAGTCTCACAAGAGCGGATTAGAGAGGCAGAATCATCTGCCTTGACCTGCTGGCCAGACTTCTTTTTTATGCAGCCCTGGATGCGATTGCCTTTCTGGGCTACAGGGATGCATGGGCAGTACATTCCAAATTTTTCATTCATCAGTATCCCCAAGTCCCTCTCTGCAGGGCTGCTCTTAATCAGTACTTCTTCTAGTCAGTATTGATATTACTAACTCAGTTAGTGGAAGGGGGAAGATTTGTCAGTAGAAATGTAAAATTTCCCATTACCTGTTAATCAGACAAGCTCCTTTTTCCTCTCTCCCCACTAATTGTGAGGCAGGGGTGGTTATGGTTCCTGTCAGTCTCAGAAGAATGAGACATATCAAACACTTCATCCATTTCTGGAGAGAGGAATCCTGCCTGCTTCTCTTATTTGCCATACTAAGCACTGATACTTCTTGTGTGATTTTTTGTCCCCTTGATTTTATTTCAGCTTGAATAAATGGAAACACTGAATGCCTGCAGGTGGTAGAAAACAACACAGAACTTTTCCACCAAATTCTTCTTTCCCAGACAGATGGGTCAGCATCCCAAAGCCCAATATCAGAGATTAAAGCTTAGTTCCTGTTGAAATCCCTGTCCCAACCCCTTAGAAACTTTCTTACTGGCTGTTGAAGCTTTGTGGGAATTCCAGTATTTGGTCAAGGCACATTTTATCCACGCAGATAAGACCCTGCTGCTCTGCAGCAGGCTTACATTGTATGGAAAAGCTCTTACTACTATCTACTACTACATAATGACTTAGCAGTTGAACCAACATGCACAGCAGCAGCACAGGAAGGAAACTGCATGCTACCCCTTAGTTAATATATAGCAATGTTTTAATTGTGAATCTGGAAGTCCTTAAGATACACAGCTTGGGGATTTTTACGCTTTAGAATTTGATCTGAAAACTAAATTCTTGCACTTTTTTTTTTTTTCTTTCCCCTCTGCATTTCCTAAAGCCAACTGGAAACGCTTTTTCTGGAAATCTGATCCGCCAGCCCCTGGTTCATATGGAAAGACTTGAGCTTCTCAGGAATGTCTGCAGAGACACTGCATTGAGAGATCTCTCTCACACTGCAGTTTCCAAATTCGTCTTGGACCGAATATTTGTGTGTGACAAGCACAAGATCCTGTTTTGTCAGACGCCAAAAGTGGGCAACACTCAGTGGAAAAAAGTCTTGATCGTTTTAAATGGTACCTACTCTGCTGTGGGTGTGTGGGTCTTTTTGAGGAGGAGGAGGAGGAGGAAAGAGCAGAATTAGTCCAAGCGGGACAACACAAAAATGGATTCTTTCTGCTTTTCTGTACACTGATACTTAATTTCAGCCTTTCATTCTTCACAGTTGCTTCTAGTCCTTTCAAAACATCTCTTTTATAGAAAATACACCTGTTCGCTCTGTGAAAGTAAATATTGCTATTACTTGGCTCAAAAGTGAGTTTCATTTGAGTCATGAAAAAGTACCCATACTGGTGGGAGGTAGATTTGTTATCTTTGAAGTATTTTATAGTATTTGAAACAAGTAAAGTACAAGGTATCACAATTGCATAAATAAAAATAATACAGAAATTCTGACTTGAGGCCACTGACTTTTAACTGGGGGTGTTTGGCCACAAAGAAAGCCAGTTAGAACTTGACAGCTGCTGTTGGTCTGTACTGCTGAAATCTTGTGTATGTGCTATCAGTGAGCCCTCATAGGTGCTCACTGCAGCAGGATTCTGAGGTACTTAAGGCAATAGTTTGTTCAACAAAGATATGTTATAAAAGACTGTAAAAGAAGGAGTAAAGGGGCTAGTGTGTTTGAAAAACAATCTACAAGGTGAACACTGCCTACCGTCTTCTTCTAATAGCCAAGAAAAATACCTCATTTCCTGAAGGTTTTCTACTGTACTTTTACCTGCACATATAAACTTAACATGATCATATTTAACATAACACCCTTGTCTGACATTAGACAGACCGTCTGTCCACCAAGGCTGTGAATTTGCTACATATATCAGGTCAGTTGAGGTCCTTCTGTGGTTTTGCAGGTGGCGTAGCCCACCAAGATATGGGCAAAACCTGAACATTGTGAACCCAGCTTGCTTGTTAGAAGCACCCTTTGAACAGCCAGCCCTGCACTTGTGTTTCTGTATTTCTTTACCTCGTGTGAACTAGTTTGCACACCCTGAAAGAAACTGACAAATTGGCAAAACAGCCGTGTCCCTCAGCAAAGGCTTTGTAGCAGCAACTACGTCTTTAAAAACTTGTAATATTAGTTTCAATTTTGATGTATGGATGGGAGCTGAAAATCAAGCAAATATATACACACGCATAGGCACACACATAGGACGCATATAGGCATGTATTGTAAATACCCTTGGAAGCCACACACCAAGAAAGTACTAAATATGAAACTATACAAGTGCATTAGAAGTACTTCTTCCTATCAGAATTTAACAGAGATAATGTGCAAAGAATAGCTGAGGACAGGCAGGGATGTATTTGCTGCATTGAGTGAGGATAACTCATATCTTACCAGCAGCAAATCTTTCACCTTGAGCTTCCTAGTTCTGGTATGTTGGATAATGATAGAAAATTGGTTTTACATAAATGCTGGTCTCTTCTGCCTTGAGCTGCCAGGGTACTAGTATCTGCTGAGGAAGACTACCACTGCAGTTGACCTTTCTTGTCTTGAGTATTTTCAGCAGGTGGGACAGATATGTGAGGGGGAATATGTAACATCCAAATACCTGAGTAGTATTTAGAGGTTCAGGATGGAAAAACATAGCTGGGGCACTATGGAGGCACTGTGGAGGAGCTAACTCTGCTATTGCTTGTACTGAATTTGTGCTCTGGATGATTCCAAGGATTCAGTTTCTGAGGCTGTGTAATCTGCCATCTGTTGTCTACATGTAATTTACGAAGAGTACAAAAAAATATAAACCCCTGAAATTAATAAAATGCTACCACCATCAGCCCTCTCCCCCCACCCCACCCTCCCCCCCAAAAAAAACAAACAGAAAACTGAGAAGCTGAGTGGTATGGATTATTCACTGCAATTCTGGAAAAGAGAAAGCCTTAAAGACTTTCACCCAAAGAGTTTGTTTTGAAGCATCCTGTTCTTCTTGTAGGTTGGTACTCTGGAATGATACTGTTGTGTGAAGGCTTATGCCTAAAGCCCAAGGGGTGCACATGAGATACTTCTCAAGGTCATAAAAACTTCCAGGATTAGGATCTTAAAATAAGCACATCAGAATTTAGTGACATTATTTTTCTTGTCAGTTCATGTGCTTGCAGAAATAAACATCTGTAGACTTTCTGTTGTTAATTTTAGTGCTTTTTTAGTCTGTGTAGTATAGTATGGTTGGAATTTTTGTTTCAGCACAGTATAGTTATTAAATGAACTTGATGGATCCTGACAGCAAAGTGCTTCTGTGTTGAAGCATTTATTTTTTGTTGGTGGTAGAAACTCAGCCAGAAAGCTGGTTCCTTCATTGGAGTTAGTCCTCAAAGTCTTCCTCCATTTGTATGCGTGGGCAGAGAGAAAGAGAATGAATGAGGACACTGAGGTGGGGAGTTAAAGGCTTAGACATAGTTGCTGATCAAATCTGTGTAACATGCCTTTCTGAGAGTTTTGAGGCCATTTGGTCTTGGACCTTGATGTCACATACCCTAAAGAATTTTAACAGTTTTCAGCTTTGCAGTCAGAACCTCTCATCATTTAACAGTTTTAAACATAGTAACTGTAAATGCTAAAAATACAGAAAAGGGAAAGATGAAACAAAAAGCTGTCAGCCAAAGGCACAGCACACATGCTTACTTGTACGCACTTTTTCCCCCTGAAGTATTCACTTGCTCACTTTCTCTGATTTGTCTAGGAGCATTTTCTTCCATAGAAGAGATCCCAGAAAATATTGTACATGATCATGAGAAGAACGGCCTTCCACGCTTGTCCTCCTTCAGTGACTCTGAAATTAAAAAACGGTAAGAGGTAGCTTCCCAGGGGTGTGAGGGGGGTTAGGAGTCAGTGGTGTAATAAGGAATCAAGTCTACATCTGGAATTCTCAGTGTTTCTGCTCCACCATTTCTGTTACAGCCTCACAGTTTTGCTGTCCTATTGATTCTAATATTGATAGAGTGCAAGTGGTTTAAGATTCACATTGCTGTGTCTGTGGTCAGAGTTTATGTGCATTTTGTAAGTCTTTGTTAAACACACTTTAAACACTTTGTTAATTTTTTATATTTTTCTTTCCTTTGTTAGACTGAATTTGTACTTCAAGTTTTTTATTGTTAGAGATCCATTTGAAAGACTTATTTCTGCATTCAAAGACAAGTTTGTGCACAATCCTCGGTTTGAACCTTGGTACCGGCATGAAATTGCTCCTGGCATCATTCGTAAATATAGAAAGAATCGCACAGAGACCAAAGGGCTGCAGTTTGAGGACTTTGTGCGCTATCTGGGAGATCCTAATCACCGATGGCTGGACGTTCAGTTTGGTGACCACATCATTCATTGGGTAACGTACGTGGAACTTTGTGCTCCCTGTGAAATCACGTATAGTGTGATTGGACACCATGAAACCCTGGAGGACGATGCTCCATATATCTTGAAAGCAGCTGGCATAGACCATTTGGTATCATACCCCACAATTCCACCAGGCATAACAGTGTACAACAAAACAAAAGTAGAGTGGTATTTTTCAGGAATTAGCAAGAGAGACATAAGACGCCTCTACGCACGGTTTGAAGGTGATTTTAAACTCTTTGGTTATCAGGAGCCAGATTTCTTGCTTAACTGATGCCTGAGATAAGCTCTGAAGAAGTGTCTCGTGGATTAATCTAAACCTGCGTGAATACCAGCTGCAGCACTGACAGAGCTGAGAATCACCATTTGTTTTGTAGCTTTTTGATGTTGCTCCATTTTTCAATGAAACGTTTGTCATATGAACAAGTAGGGGCTTTCAGTTGTTGTTTACTGACCATATTTTCAATACATGACACTGCAATGTTTTAGGAATTTTATCTCTGTTATCTGAAATACAGAATTCTGTTTCTCCCCTCTTCCCATCAGGAGGAAACAGGGAGGACAAGTGGGCTATGATCTTCCCCTCCTTTTCCCAGACAGAATGCCTGTTTCAAAATGTTGTGAAGTATTTATAAAAAGATGGCAGTTTCACTGCAGGTTGACTGTGACATGTGTGTGAACCTGATGATTCATACTCATGAGAAAGTCATGTTGTCTCCCATGAGTTTTGAAAATGAGAGGCCAGTACAGGACAAAAAAAATGATTAAATGCTTGTCAAATAAATCATCTAGGTTCTGTCATGTGGCTGCTATAATAACAATGATGCTGATCTGATCCCATTGTTGATTGTCACAAAATGAACCTAATTAGGCAGAAGCTTTAGATATGTTAAAAAAGGGATTGGTTCCAGACCCCTTTGTATTTTTGTCAGGTGTTTACTGTACTTACTACTGATCTGTTGAGCTTCATAATTTTACTTTAGATTTTATTTAAGATATTATTTAACTCCTGGCTATGTAAGTTATCTGAGAACACGGATGCAAATGGAGCATAGAAGAAATATGAAACAGCTAGGGAAACCTTAAGGAAAATTAATTTCAAATAAAGTATTAATTGCATTTGTGGAAGCACATATAGAAATCTGAGATGCTCTCACACAATATAACTTGTTTTGTCTTCTAACAGTAAAGATAACTAAAGAAGCCACAAAATCTGGATATCATATAAGAGATCTGCTAGAGTTACTTGGACTACCTTTTTCATATATCCAACCTTGCTGTACGTTCAGTACCTCAGAGAACAGAAATGTACTCCCCTTTGAAAATTCATCTCTCTGCTGGAAGGAGACGGGATGAATCACTGATTTTTCCAGTGTTTCGCTGCCATGGTGTCGCAACTCAAAAATGCCCAACATTTATGTTACCCATGGGGTGAGTTGGCTACTTGCTAGGAGTTTGAATGTCACTTAAATCTGTGTACTCATTTTATGCATTAAAAGAAAAAGGAAAACCAGAGCTGAATGGATGCAGCCATCATATTTGCCTGTGCTTGCATCGTGTTTCACAAAGAGCAGTCTCTTGTTTGAGTTCACCAGCAATAAAGATCAGTATGCTGCCACCTCATCCCACAGGTCATGGGAGAGAGAGACCATGTATCTGAAATACGGGAGTTGCTCTGTCACAGTGAGCATGTGAAGTGTGTTTTTTAAATCTTAGCCCCAAAAGATGAATTTTCAGGTCAGCATAATGTTGCTGGCTAGAAATGCTGATGATGGCCAGTGATATGGAATCTACCCTTAGATCCAGCCACACTATGGTTTTGGTAGTTTGCTGTATCAATGCAAGGAAGCATCTTGCATTTGTGAAAAAGGACGTGTGCCAAGCTGACATGTGCTGCTACCCACAAAAAGGAAGCCCTGTTATAGCTGGAAGTGATTTCAGAAAGATATCAACAGACTAATTTAAATAAGGGAGAATCATTGACTGGACATGGTTAAAAAGAGAGTAATCCAGGGTGGCAAAGCTGGAAGGTGGAATTTTTTTCCTTTTTTTAACGAACAATTGCTGTGCCCTAAACTGTCAGTTCTTAACCAATGATAAAAAGATGTTAACTGTGTCAGGTTTTCCTGTGGTTTTCTTAATATGGGAGCTTAGCAAAATGTACTGTTATATGCATTTTGGAGCTAATGACCTGATTGATTACCTCTGCCGATTTAAAATGTAACAGTGAATAATGTATAGTCAATTTGGGCCTTAAAGTTTAATTCTAATAAAGCAGAACTGATTTCATCTGAAAACATAAGCTACTGATGACACAGAATGCCAATGTATGTTTTTATTTTTCTTGGTAAATTACTTCATGTATCGATTGCTTAAAAGACACCAATGGAAAATGCTACATAAATATTAAGTAATAATATTTTATTTTCTAATAGCTTTCCCTGCATTGAGTTCTCTCAGGCGTCTGACAGCAAATGTGAACAATGTGATAGACTGGCATAGTCAGAGGTGTGTATTGCTCTCGCAGCTCCGTGTTCCCACGCATTTCAGGCTGGGACTGTGAAACACACTTAATTTCTTCAACTCGAATGCAAAATTGGTCGTTCCAGTGATACCCTCCTGAGCTATGTTTTCTTTCTGGAAGTGGGCTTCTTCCTGACATGGCTGAAGTAATGATGGTGCAGTTTCGCATGACTTGCAGAAACGTGGATACCATGCGAGTCCTTGGCAGGGTATGGTAGGATTCTCCTTACGTTGTTCCAGTGCAGATAGGGTGGCCAGAGCATACTGTGTTGGGGAGGAGGCTTTTGCCTTGCTACTTATGATAAAGGCTCGTGGTTTGTTTTAGTTTAATTGAACTATACAAGGCTTTCACAGATTTAGTCCCAGTGGCATGCATGAGCATCATTTGGCTGTTTGGATGTCATTTGCATACCACTTTCAAACTGCAGGTGATATTTATGTCATATTTTGGGAACTGCTGGCCCAGATTGTTATTTCTCTTTTCTTACTACTGCTACAGCTTCAGAAAATGAAGTCACACCCTTATTTTGTACATCTCTGACTCTTTGTTGTCTCTCCTCAGCAGCTTTTGAATCCTTTGGCCTATTTTAACCACATTTTGCAGAGGAAAGTTGAGCTCTTAGGGGTGGTGAGTTGCTGTAATCTTCTTGAAAATAGGAGAAAAGATATGCTTTGTACATCAGAGAGTCCATGCTGTATGTTAGCTTTAGGGAAAGTGCAGACAGGAAACAGAGTTTTTCTGTTTCTCCTCATCTTGGAGCTGCTTCTTTCTCATAGACTCCCTTCCCGAGTGCTCTGAGTGTGGCCCCTGCTCTCGGCAAGAAAGACAAAAATAATGAACTAAAATGTATTCCATGGGGCTGTCCGTGTTCCTTAGAAAATAAAGGACATTTTAGACATCAGCTTGCAGGGTTGGTTTGGTTTTGGTTTGTTTTTTTTTTTTTTTGAGGTATTGGGAGGGTTTTTTTGTCTTCTGTGGGGTGAAAATGGATCCAGAACTCACTTGCTTGTGAACCAACTTTAAGGGCGATGCCTGTCCACTCTTAACTTCAGCACACAGTGCATTATCACTGTTGTGCTTTAGGATCACAAGCTATGAAGATGTTTTCCTGCAGTTAAAAATATATATGTGTTTTTTTTTTTTATTTTGGGAACTGTTCCTTCAAAGAAGTAGCAATTCAGAATGTCCTGAAAATGCTATTTTTAACAGGTAAGTATGCTGTTTTCCTATTCATGCTCAGATTGCCCTGTTTGTACAGAGGGTAACAGTCCCCTGCTGCTAACCACTTGTCTCTGTCCTCAAATCAAGGAAGCCATCAAACAGCTCTGGCTTATGTGTTGCATTACTTTTTCTTTGAGGTGTTAATAACTTTGCTGGCTGGGAAAACCACCTTTGATCTTATCTGTGCTCCAGAAAGTTTGCTTCCAAAAGAGTGATTATATAAGGATAGCTTAAGCTTATTTTCTCAGATGAAAAAGGATGTCTTATTCATCTGCTTGTATCTGATATCCCTTAATTGTCAGAGGAAGGTGAATGATCTTTCTGCTTAATGGCCTTACCGTGATTTACACTAAGCCCCTGTCCTATTGTTAAGGCAATGTGAAGGGACCTGGAAGGAGGGGTGAATTCAGTGTGTGCTTATTTTAAACTTGAGGCTATAAAGGGAACTTGACATAGGAGTTGGGTCCTGAAGATTCATCATGGTTAATGCTTGTTAACCTGTCATCTGCAGAGGCTGGTGCAGTTTCTCTGAGGCCTGTGCCTGAGAGGATTTACACAAGGTAGAAAGAGGCTTGTGGGTGGTGGAAAATTCCCTTTCAGCCTAAGTTAGCTGTGCATGTTACTGGGCCACTGCCGTGGAGAAGGTTTTAGAAGGAAATGATCCTATTAGCAAAGGCTGCAGTGCTGGGGCTGGTGAGCAGAGTGCCTCCCTCCCAGAGGAGGAGTGAGTTCAGCTCATGCTGTGTGCAGCCAACTTTGGTGCTGCCTTGTATCAATCTCTATTTTTGTGGTTTTAATGCAATTTGGTGCAGCTGAGCTGTCATCTTGCTTTCCTGCGTGTGGCAGTAGCCTGCGGTGCCTCGTCTCATCATCACCAGAGCAGCTTTGAAGGGCCTGCAGCCTGTTTTGCTATGCAGTAGATGCTTCCCTTATGAAGCATGCAGCATTAGGCCTGCAGCCATGCAGCTGGTGGCAACAGGCTGGTATAAGCACAGAAATGGTGCTGTTTGGAGCTAGGTACTGTAAAATCATCATTTCCCCTTCTAATCTAGGCAGGAGTGAAAGAGAAAAAAGATGTGTGTTTGCTTTGAAAAGGAATCATGAAAAGGAACTGTGCTCATAGAAATTCCAGACTGGTAACCCCAGGCAAGGCAAGCTCTGGCAGAGCAATGCTGGGAAAAAAGCCATGGGCAGTCCCTGGGGATGCTGGACTCTGTGTTTGAAGTAAAGTTGCTGAAGCTTTATGGAGATGTCAGAGGAGCAAGTATCCTCCCCGTATAGCATGTGTGCATGCCAGAAGAACAGCTGCTGATGGGACAGGGTGCTCATGGCAGGCTGAAAGCGTGAAGCATCTGCTGTGGGTGTCCGTTTGAAACCACAGAAAGGGAAAAAAAGGAAAGTGGAAAGGAAGTAATAAGAAAATAATCCTGAAGGTTACACACCTGGAAATACATTTCCCATCCTAACTGCCAGAAATATGTTGAACACTCTGGATGTACAAGTCAGTCCTGAGCAGTCTGTGGGACAAAAGCAAATCTGCAGACAGGGTAAACACAGACCAAAGGGCATCTGTGCATGCTGCGGAAAGCAATTTGGTTCTGAGAACCTAGCCAAGGCTCTCAATTGTGCCTAAATAAATGGATCTCATCTAGGAAAAATGTAGAGCTACACTGGAGATACACAAGAAGAAAAAGCTCTTGTGGAATAAGTAGCTCCTTCAACACCCGCATGTTACACACCTGTGTTTCGAGAAGAAGGAACATTTTTTCTTGTAGATCTGTTTCTCCTCCTGTCTACGCTCTTTCTGTTTCACTCACATTTTCTTTCCCACATCCTGAGAGACCTTTGGGTGATACACCACGGTATGATCTGTGTTTCTTCGCTTGTCAGGAGGGTGGAAGAGGCTGTAGGAAACACAAAATGTTCTCCATAAATTTGAGGAACACAAACAGAAAGTTGAGGGAGTGGTAATCAATCACAATAGACTTGTGGTGACTGTGAAACATGAAGATTGCATGAGCTACTCACGAGATTTTCCATGCGTTGGTCTGGAATTCACTTATGGAATTCTATTCTGTATTTGGCATCTTTGTTCTTATATTTTGAATGGCTTCCAGTAGGGCTTTACAGCAAGTAAAATTGGAAATCTGGCATAGCACAAAGTTCCATTTTGGATCACCTATTTTACTCTCATTCTACTTTGAGCGTTTTGTAGAGCAAGTGTCAGCTCTTTGCACTTACTCAGCTTCCTAGTTTCTGACTGTTCTTTGCGATGCTGTACCATTTGTACTTGTGAAAAGGCAGTGAGCAAGAGGACTCAGCAAACGCTCTGGAGAAAAGAGAGTCCAAAGTAAACCTTTACTTTTATGCCATTGTCTACTTCTCAAGCTTCTTTCATCTGCCAGTATTTGTTTTCCTTTTATTGTCTTTTCAGTCTAGATCTTTGCTGTAAACCCCTGTTGGGATATATATTTATGATTAAAGTTACGGATTTAGAAACATGGGAAAGGGATTAGGAACATAGTTACAGCAAGAAAGAAAGAAAGAAGTAACATAAGGAAGGAACTTCCACACCCCCTTTCACAGTCCCATATGATTCATTCCATTTTGTATAGTTGTCTTTAGCTGCTTTTAAGGACCTAGGTTCTTGGTCTTTAGGCTAAGGTCCAGTGTAGAATGTAGTGTGAGTGGGTTTCTCATTAGTGTCTCAGTTGCGTGCATGCACGCACTTGCTGTTCTCTGGTGTAATCAGGATGGGTTTTTGTAGGCTTACCTTTGTCATGTCAAGAATTACAGGACTGCATAGCAAAGATGGAGCAGAGGTGTTGTTTCCTTGCTTTCTAAGCAGTAGCAGTGTGTTGGCTATAGACAGTATAAACATAATTTCATTTTTCTTGAAGCTGACCAGTGACAAGTGTTGATCAGGTTTTAATCTCAGCACGCTGTTTAAATACATCTCCATGTGAGAGCAAGGTATTGCACTAAATTGTAATTGTTTTTTTTGTGGGTTTAGAGTTGACTTAATAGGTTATTGGAAATGCCTTTCTGACAGAAAACAACCTACTTCCATTGCTGCTATTTCCATGTAAGGGCCTGTTATATGATTGCTTGCTAGTCAGAGAAAAATCACTTCATTAGACAATGATACACTTTTATTGTAATCCTCTTACTGATGGATTTGGGGCTGAAAATGCAGCATGGTAGATTTGCTTTCTGCACTCCTCTCCTGCTCTGATGTAGCACTGGCAGAGATTTCATACTTCTGTTATTTTGGGGTCTCTTTGCTGCAGCTTCTAGTTGGATCTCTTTCAGGTTTAAACATTTTGCATTGGAAAGTATGTAACCAGACTGTAGGTAGCCCAAGAGAACAATGTGAAGGTTTTCATGAAGATCTGTAAGCCAGCAGCATGACACGACTGTGAGAAAGCTACCACCCAATTCTGCACACATCCATCAAAATATTTCCAATAGCAGATAATAAATATGACTACTGTGACTGTGGATAGGCCTTGCCTTGACCCCATTTCCAGTTCCCCAGCTGTGGCTGGGGGAATCTAGCAGAGATGGAGAAAGGGGCTGCTGGTGTTTGAGTGGAATGAAGAGCCCACCTCCCAGGCAGCAGGCAGAACTTGTTTAGCCTAAGAAGGGGGAAGTGATATAATTGCTGTCTAAACTGGTACTGGGGGAAATGGAGGAGTGGGAAAAGGAGAGAAGCCAGAAGACAAGGCAGTCCCAAAGACAAACCAGTCTGAGTTGGCCAGGAGCCAGCTGAGGCTGGAAACAGGGAGGAGATTTCCTACCCTGAGGATCTGCCATGTCATTTTGGTATATACAAAGGAAGCAAAATAATACTGGGCTGCTATGCCACTGTCTGTTAAAGCAGCAGAGTCCTTCACTTCATACAATCATAGAATCATTAAGGTTGGAAAAGACCTCTAGATCACTGAGTCCAGCCATTAACCTAGCACTGCCAAGTCCACCACTGACCCATGTCCCTAGCTGCAACATCTACAGGTCTTTTAAATACCACCAGGACTGGTGACTCCGCTGTTTTCCTGGGCAGCCTGGTCCACTGCCTGACAAGCATTTTCAGTCAAAAAATTCTTCCTTATATCCAACCTAAACCTTTCCTGGCCATTTCCTCTTGCTCTATTGCTGGTTACTTGGAAGAAGACAATGACTTCCACCTCACTCCATCCTCCTTTCAGGTAGTTGTAGAGAGCAATAAGGTCTCCCCTGAGTCTCCTTTTCTCCAGGCTAAACAACCCCAGTTTTCAGCTGATCCTTCAGGTCCCATCTATTCTCTCAGGCCAGTGGGCTGTGGCTGTAACGATGCAGAGGAGGGCTAGGTGATCCGACTGGAGGAGAAGGATCAGCAGAGGCAGGTGGAGTCAATTTCCACATACATCCAGCCAAGACTTGTATGCCAAGAAATGTGCTATAGCTGGGGAGCCGTTGCCATCTCCTGCCTTCTGTTGTGGTTTAAGCACAGCTGGCAACTAAGTGCCACGCAGTTGTTCATGCACTCCCTACCTCCCCAGTGGGATGGAGAAGAGAATCAGAATAAACATAAAACCCATAGCTTGAGATAAAAAAGAGTTTAATAATTGCAATAAAAGTAAAATATGATTATTATAATAATACAAGAATAATAAAAACAACAAGAATAATAACAATGGGAAATACAGAGAAAGAGGAAGGAATAAGGGAGTAATGCACAAATACAATTGCTCACCATCTGACAACTGATACCCATCCCGACCCGAGTAGCGATTGGTCCTTCGGGTAACTCCTCACAGTTTATATGCTGGGCATGATGTGCTGTGGTATGGAATACCCTTTTGACTAGTTTGGGTCAGGTGTCCTGTCTCTGCTTCCTCCCAGCTTCTTGTGCCCCTCCTCCCTGGCAGACCATGAGACTAAAAAGTCCTGATTTAGAGTAAGCATTACTTAGCAACAACTAAACCGTCACTCTGTTATCAACATTATTAACAGACTAAATCCAAAACACAGCACTGAAACAGCTGCTAGGAAGAAAATTAACTCTATCCCAGCCAAACCCAGGATACCTCCTCACCTTATTTAGCTCATGTTAACCAAGGAAACAATGGAAAAAATGTCAAATATTGTAAGGAGCCAGGTTTATGGAGTTAACTTCCTGTTTTGTTGTTTGGAAAACTAACAGTGCTTCCCCTGTGTATGTTTGGGTTGGATATCTGACGCAAACAGAAGTGGTTTGGTAGGAATCTAGACTCCTGCTCCAAATCCAGATACCCCATCTCTAGCTGGCCATACTGACTCAGCTGTCAGCATTGCACAGTGCACACAGACATCTCTGTGGTGCCACTACTCAGGAGGACCTCTGCAAGGCATCGTCACTCTGCCCATGCTGCTCAAACAGGTATCGCTTCCTGCAAATGAGTCACGAAGCTTCAATCCACCTCTCCTCCATCCCTGAAGGGGAGAATAACAAGCACTTTCTGCATAAGGGAGCTCCCATCATCAGATGTGGATAAGCCATTGCTGGGGGATAACTTGTAATCAAAACTTCTCCCATGAGGCTGGGTGTACTGAAGATATTTTTAATATGTTTAGAGAAGGTGAAAAGTTCCTGGAGGAGACAGAGCAGAAATAAAATATCAATGGCTTTATTATTAGCAGATACCTTAAAAAGACAGTTATGACCTCTGGGTTCAATCACGCAGTGTGAACTTAAGCTTGCAGACTGCCAGCACTTACAGCTAACACAGGTAACAGCGAATACTGTCAGGAGCTTAATTTGATGCATTATTTTCATTTTGTCCTGACACACAACTGATCAGAGGTGTATGTGCTTGCAATCAGTGCAGGAGCTTAACGCTCCAGACTGCAAGAGATAATTTTGTTAGCCACCTGAAACTTTACCATGTACTCGAGGGCTTTCTTTGTAATGTATCATTCTGAAACATACTGAGTCTGGTAGGCACTTCACTTGAGCTAAAGGCACAGAAAGATTTAGTGTATGCTCTGCTCTACCTGAGAGTGCAGGCATGGCTGAGACACAGGGAACTTGGGTTCCATGGGATTACTTGAGTTACCACCTGTGTTTTTTGAGGTGCAAGTGTGACTGCATCCTAGATCACCTCATCTTCAACTTGGAGGAGCTTACAAGTGTTCTGGGCATTTGACTGAGGTAGTTCCATTCATGGGACATAGAGCTGACAGTGACAGCTGCAGTTAGGTTTCCAAAAATGCTTTCTTTATAAAACTTTGGCTTTGATTACTCCTAATTGTTTCTAATAGCTAAATGGTTATGCCATTTCTGGGAATACCATTTAAGAAAATTACTTAGTGTTGTGCCCCTGATGGAGAAGAAATCTTGGTGTGCTATGCTGATCTCTTGCAACGGGTAAAGGACTTTAAGCTCAGTGAGAAGGTGAAGTGTCTCTGCTGTTTGAAATGTGCCTTTTGCTGTTTGTGTGATGAAACCACTGGGGAAACAACAAATCTTTAAAGAATTCAGGCCACACACACTGGGAATGCCCCAGACCTCAGTGGCTAAATTCATCATAAATAGTGTGACCTGTCCCAGCCTGGAAATGGTGATGAAGGCTCTTCGATCAATCACTGCTCCTCACTGCAACAGCCTGCTGTGGCCTCAGGTGCTAGACCTGAGTGGTGAGCCGTTGGAGACTAGAGGGACAAGGATAATTTGGGAGGAATCTGGGATACAGGCAAACATAAAGAGAGTGAACACTTCAGGGGAGCTTGGGATGGAAGAGATTAGGGCTGAAATACAACAGGGTGGGAGGGAGCAGAAGAAAGGAGTTGACCGTGCAAGAAGACTTGCAGTAAGAACCTGTGAAGGATGTCAGGGCTGACAGGACTTACTTTGATTTTTGCCTTTTTAGTTTGGTTTTGGGATTGGGGTTTCTTGGTCTGTTTGAGGGTTTTTTTTTTTGCCTATGTCTAGAAATCAACAGTCAAATAGTGCTGAATTTGCAACAGCTGGTACAAAAGGCTGGGAAATGTTGAAATTAGGGGCTTTTCCCTGCCCTTCTTACTCACGCTTCTTAGCATAGGAGTTATTCTTGTTACACTGTTACATGCTATTGTTTTTCCCCCCACAGAATTCATGTCTCATAAATTGTACTGTAAACATGGGGGCTCCTGACTTCAGCAGGGTCTTGAAGGAGAGTAAGATTACCTCTTGCAGAAGGTAGAAGATAGGTAGGTACTGAGAGAGGGGAGAACTGCATGAAGAAGAAAGATAATATTACCATCTGTCACCAGCTGCCACAAGTTTTGCATGCCGCTGCTTACATCACCTAATCCTGACTTCTCACATGTGATGTCACTGGTTACAGGTTCCTCATTCTCTAACCACAAGCTTTGGGGTATGATTTGCATGAGCCCTGTTTGTTCACAGTTGCAACTGAAGTCAGTCAAGGCTATAGTTTGAATATAATATTAAATGAGGTTTTAAGTGCCTCAGCTGCCAGTCCAGAATGGGTAGGTATTTTTTCCTTAGGCTTGCTGTACACCATATCCCCATTTACAAAGCAGGGTTAATCCTTCACCTCACAGGTATTCTGGGAAAATAATTACTGGCTGGAAAACAATACAGGAACAGAAAAGATGGGGATTTTCTCAGTCCTGCTCCATGTAGTGTCATATAAACATGACCTGAAGGACAAAACATAGCATGGAAAAGCTGCCCAGCCATGGAGGAGGAGAATCAGGCATAACACATAGATGTGAGGGGACAAGCAAGTTAGGGAGCTGGAACTAGCAGGCACATGTCCCTAGAGGCCACAGTGGCGGATATTAATGCTTGCTGTGAGGCTATGAAATGAGGGACTGTCCAGTGCATGTCTTGATACAAGCTTTATTATGGGTCAGGAGTGGGCCTGTGAAACAAAGTTCGGGACTGGCTTCTCCTTTGATTCTCAGGTTCAAATGTCTTGCTCGTGGAGCATGAGAACCTGGTTCCTCAACTGAAAATGAGCACCTGATGTATCCTCCTGAAGGGAAATGCCTTGAGCATAGATGTAGCTTCCTCAGTGCCCTTGGCTTGCAGATCAGCTCCTGTTGGGCCCCATCACTTTCCACCGGGGACTAGAAGGGTGAGGATAGTTTAGGGGGAGTCTGAGAAATAGGCATGGATAAGGAGACTGAATACTTCAGAGAAATCTGGGAGGGAAGAGTAATAGTATGAATAAAGCCCTATGATCTCTCTATAAATTCAAACCTATTTAGACCACTGTAACTTAATTGTACTGAATATCTGACCGTGACATTGCAGCCTTGACGCTCAAGGTTTGTTTTTTCTACACCTGATTAACATTAACCTCTCCAATACCCTTGGTGTGCCAGCAAGGCCCCTTGTGGGATTCCTCACGCTCAGAACCCACTCTTTGAGTCACAAATGAAGCAACACTTGCTTAGCTGTACTCTTGACCTGCTTACCTTATTTTCCACCAGCACCTGCATACCCAGGCAATGTGATCTCCTGCTCACACGCTGTTTTCCAAGTAACGCGTACTGGGTGTGACGTGCTGAGCAAGACACAAACAGCAATTTCACTTTGTCAGGAAGTTCCTCTGGTTTGGCAGCTCATGCTGTTGACACACTGGCAAGGTTTTAACCTGAGCACCACTGCGTCGGACCCAGTTTTACTGGAGGACAGTACCTCTGGCACACCGCAACAGCACTGTGTGTGTGCTGTGCCTTTCAGAGATACACAGTAAGTGTTCAATGGCTGCTACGCATTGCCTCGATTGAAGCTTGACACCCACATAGCAACTGGGGGGTTTGGTGTGTGGAAGGAATGCAATCCACTTTGTTAATAATCCTTTTACAGCTGCAGAAGCCGTAAGGCACTTGTGTGAAAGTAATGAAATGTGCATGGAGAAAATCCACAGAGAAATGGGTAATGGTTAGCTTCCATCATTATTGCTTATTGGGCCTATAGTGGAGGCTTTTTATGGTCGTTTTATGGGTTGGGAGGGGGGCCAGGATCAGACTCGGGAAACAGAGTATTTTTTGTTAATTAAGAAAAATTATGTTTGAGTTCTAAATTAAAGCAGAATACCCTTAAGCTGCCCTGCTGTGAATGCTTTTCTGCAGATCTTCTGGCAGCAAGTCAAGCGTTGTCACCACTCCTGTGCCTAGTATTTGTTATTTAGGCATGCACTCAGGAATTTCTGGTGAAGACAGGGCAATATTAATGCTGCTGTGCAAGCCTTGAGTGAGACTTCACCCAAACATGGGCAAACAACTCCAAGAGAGACTTTCCAACCAGAATGAGCTCAGTAAGGCAAGAAAAAAGTTATGTTAGCGATCTGTGGTCTAGACTGATTTATGGGCTGTACAGAGACTCTGTAATCACCTCCTCTGACTTTCTACATCACACAGCTATTAAACAATACTCCTGAATGGACTCAATTTTGACCACGGGTGCACATTTAGGAAAGGGGAGGTGGATGGAATCTGACCTGTATTTACAAAGCTCATTAATAGAGAAATCATCACAGCCTTTAATAAAATGTCTTAGTTTTTATTACCTTCACAGGTAATTACCTTCCATTATCATCACAATTATTATTTATTTCTTCTCTAAACTTTCTTCAAGCTTCATCTGTTCAAACTTGGGATGCTTCAGTTCACTATAGCCAGGAGATAAAACGTGATGTCTGTTTTGGCATAAATGCTGGTGGAGGATCATGCACCTTACAAGAACAATCATTAGAGGTAGGAAGACTTGTACTAGTAGGACTCCTGCCCTTCCTAATGTTCTCATATATGTCACTGCTTCTGCAACCCTCGATGGAATAAGGCTCTGCTCCTGGCATGCACTGCAAAAGCACTGTCAGCTTTTCAGATTCTTTGACTTGTATGCCAGTCCCATGATATGTGTGTTCAAAAGGAATGGAAAGGGCTAAATGAAAATTAAAATAAAATAAAATAAAATAAAATAAAATAAAATAAAATAAAATAAAATAAAATAAAATAAAATTAAAATAAAATAAAATAAAATAGTTTTGTTTCTCAAACTCTGTTTCCAAAAATTTGCTTTAAGAATCAAATTAGACTGTCTGAGCCTGGAATACAAGAGAGAGGCATTAGGAGCTCTTTTACTCCTCCATGGTGAAAATCTAAACCCCTGGCACAGTATCCAGAAGACACTTAATTCTGCAGCTTTGTAGCAGCAGTCTGTGTCTTTCTGTAGATCACCTGCATCTATTCATATTTAATGGCCTATTTTGACCTGACAAACCACAGATGCAAGAATTAGGTTTCCAGACACTGTGAGTGTTTGTCTTAGCAACCAGTTTGAATTTCAGCCTGAAGTGAGCTAGCTGACTGCCCAGAAAGATATGGCACACCTTGGAATCTTGAATGTAGTTTTAAGTCATCAATGACACCCGCCTGTATTACTCTACCTGGAGCCCTGGCACTGACTCCATGACACATGAAATCTGCTGACCTTATTGAAGGATGAGGCTTGCTGCCCCACCTAGAAAAATAAGGAGGTTGAAAGACATCATCCAAATGATGTTTGTAGAGGATCTGAACCAAGCAGTCTGGAGAGAAGAGACTGCTGGAAGACTGGTGTGGAATCTACTGCTTACTAATTTAATAGAACCAGAATACAGATGTGTGCATGTCCTGTGTGTGCAGGAAGAATAAAGGTAGGCTATGTAATAATATGTAATAAAGGTGCAGATTATGTATTGTGCACAGGTTGCTTGAGAGTATGCTGGGAAAAAGTTTATTCATGTGGTTACATGTAAATCAATGGTCAGCTTTAGCGGTCAGCTGTGGCTTTCCCTTAACAGGACTTTGTAGGGACTACCATTTAAAATACATCTTCCTATACAATGAGCTTCCCACAGCTCTTTAAAGTAAGTACTATGTGTTTCTGTGACTGAGAAACAACAAAATTTTTACTCAAGTGATTGCAGGAGTAGAAGAATGAGCTTTCAATTATGAGCTTCACACACCTTTGAAAGCCGTATCGGGTTCTGCACGACCCTGCTAGCTCTTCAGAATACATTTTGCTGGAAAACTTAAGAGATCTCATTCTAAATATCTTGATGGAAGACATTCTTAACATGGTTTTACTCATTCTAATTCCTGCTGCATTCATGAAAAAAAACCCATTTTGAATGAAAATGGCTACAAACTCCCTCTGCCTATTTTTGTACTCTTTCCATTTCCCAAAGGTTTGCTTGTATGCTAGCTAACACACAGCAACTGCAATTAATCACAGATGTGTTTTTCCCTTCTCGTCTTACTTCTTTCCAAATAATTAGTTTTAATTGGGGAGATGGTGATTATTACACTGGCATTCACTTTCCAGTCCTCTTCTTTCACTCCTAGAGTGATTCACAAACTATCCATTCATCCATATGGGTACCAATACCTATATTTTGTTTGCACAGTCCTTTTGATAGGGTAGCTTTCAGATACTTCACTAATTCTTTGAAGTTTTACTATTCGCTTTCTTAAAATCTGGATCAGTCTTAAAACAGATCAGTTCTTTGCTAATAACACCCAGTGAATCTGGATGAAGATGTTGAATAAAGCAGCAGAAAGGATTATCTTTGCTGCATCTAAGCCAGACTACACACAGAACACCTTATCTTCAGGTGCCAGCTCCCTAAAGTGATTCTGGTTTTATT
Organism: Psilopsiagon aymara; assembly: GCA_024733675.1. Classification (NCBI taxonomy): domain Eukaryota; kingdom Metazoa; phylum Chordata; class Aves; order Psittaciformes; family Psittacidae; genus Psilopsiagon; species Psilopsiagon aymara. The sequence goes on along the minus strand of JANRGW010030387.1, from coordinate 36,326 downwards.
CAGTGCATGAACACAGTGGATGTGGATTTAAAACAATCAGCCAACCCACCAAAAAAAAACTAAAACAAAGCAAGCATTTTTTATTTTCCTCTTCTATTCTTCTCTTTCTAGTCCTGCAGCTGAATTCAGTATTTTTTTGCTTAAAAATCCTCTCCACTCAGAATCTTGCTCATTTCTTCAATGCTAAAAGTCATTCAAAAAGACATCTCAGCCATTTGAAAGAGCCTTTTGTGTTTAATTCCCCATTGCACTCCTGCTATGGAAGCTTAAAACTGCTTGTCATCTTCAGCCTCTCCTTCTCCAGAGAGTGCAGCCTCTCACCTCCTGCCTTCTCTTACCCTTTACCTTTTTCTTCCCCTCTGCTTCTCACCAGCCTATATAGGAAATGTCACTTCTTGCAACTGTCACATCACAGACCTCGGCCTTCATGCCTATCCCTTCACCTCCAAACACCATCAATGTGCTATCCAGAGCCACTGACTTTCATTTTCCGCTAATTCTACTTTAGGTCCCCTCACAGTCTGTTTTTGTCCCCTACCCAGCATGTTTTGAAGTTACATCCTGTCATCCATGGAAGCTTGGTGACCATCGACTCCCGATTCCCTTTCTTTCATATCCTAATCCCTTCCACCCCAGGGCAGAAGGATGCTGCCCCTCAGAGCTTTCATCTCTGGTGTGTCTCTGAGCAGTGTCAGCCCCAAACACAGCTTCAGCTATTATCTGCTTTCTCCCAGCAGCTAAAATAAGTCACAACGCATCCTCCTAACAGCCCTTGGTGAGTACCTAGCCACGGCCAAAAGGCTAGATCTCTTCTCACTTGATCACAACCATCCATATTGATACACTTCTTGTTGCTCAGACCTGTAATCATGTTTTCCTGCTGTTGCCCTAATGTTCAGGTGCTTTGTAAATATTCCTATTCCCTCCTGCACTGTATTTCCCAGGTGAGATCTTGTGTCTCTTCACATTCCTGTATTTTTATTCCAGTCTCACGTATGCTGTTCCCATATAACTGAAACAACTCCTCTCCATCTCTGATCTCTCTTCTGATGGTGCCCATTCACTAATCAATTGTTCAAGCTTTCTTTCCTTCCTGATCTTTATTCTCTTATTCCTTCTTCAGACCCTCTTACTGCCTCATCTCTTCTGTGTAAGCAGAAACCTCCCTCAGATTCCTCCATAGCTTTCTTCAGCCCTGCCTGCCTGGCATTTTGGCTTCTGAGGTAATGGTGAAGGACATTTCTCCAGTGAGTAAGGTGGCCATAGTGCTGCCACCCTCCCCAATCCCTGGCACTGATAGAGGTCCTGTCTGTGTCCTGGTGGCTGAGCATGGGGAGATTTGTGCAACAGCACTTGGCTTTTCATTCCTGAGGCAGCAAACATCCAGTTTGCCTTTTTGGCTGAGCTGATTGGAGCAAGCTCCCTCTCCAAGTCCCCCAGTGACCATCCAGGGATCTTCCCTGAGCACATGTTTCCATGGAACAGCCCACTGAGTGGAAAAGCTGAAGGCTGTGACTCAGAAATAGCGATGCCCTGATTTGGACACGCTGATGAAATTCATCCCCTTGGCCGCACCCCACTGACCTTTCCACTGAAGCAGGCTGCTCTGCTACGGCAACCCAAGATCAGCATTGAATCAAAATCTGAAAATCCACTGCACTCTTCTTCCAGTACTTGCCTCTGCCAGAAAAAAAGGACAAACACTCATCATTTAGGAGGCAGGAGGTGCAAACTTGCCTTGTCCTGTTTGCTCTTGACTGGCAAAGAAGAACAGATGTATTATTATTTTGCTATGTTCTCTGCAATTTGTATCTTCTGACCTGCCTGTGTTTTGTGGGCTGCTAGAGGTTTAGGGCCAGGGATGTCACTGAGAGGTTTCTAATGCTTGAGCTGATGATAGCAATGAGGTTCCAGGTGCTGGGTGCGCTGTGCAGGCCCATGCTGAACACCTTACCAGGAATCGCTTGATAATTAAACCTGGATTTCTGTAGCATGGTGTTGTGGTTTAAGCTCAGTCAGCCACGCAGTCTCTCTCTCGCTCCCCACCTTTCCTGCCCCCAGCTCCCGGAGGGATGGGGAGGAGAATTGAAAGAACTCCCACAGGTTGAGATAAGAACAGCCCAATAACTAAGGTATAACACAAACCACTGCTGCTACCACCAATAATAATAATGATAAGGGAAATAACAAGGGAAAAGAAT
>JANRGW010030387.1:0-34025 GCA_024733675.1 Psilopsiagon aymara | reverse complement strand
AACCAGCTAGTGATCCTCAACGTCTACGACATGGTGAGTGCCCGGGCCGGGCCGGGCCGCGGCGGGCAGCGCGCCCCGCACCTGTGGCGGCTGGTGCAGGCAGGGCCCTGAGCGCGGCGCAGGGCGTCCCGCGGGGCGACGGGGAAACTTTTCCTGCCCTTCCGCTGCCTGTCGCCGCCTGAGTTGGCTCGGTGGGGGCCGGGAATAGGAACGAACCGCGAGGTGGGGGGAAGAGGGCTATAATTTGGGAGGTCTGTCGGTTTCTGTATGTGATCAATGACCTGACGCGAAAGTTTGCTCTGGGGCCCAGACAGGTGTTCTACTGCCGGGTGGACCCGGTCGCTGTCGCGGGGGAAACTTCCCCTGCTGCGAGTGGGTAGCGAAACGCGAATGACCCTGAGCTGTTCCTCCGTTACTGCTTCCAGAGCACTTCAGGGGGAGGCCCTTTCTTTCCTGCTCTTGAAAACCAGCAGGGTGGCCGGTTGACCCTCAGGATGGTAGCTGGGGACAACTGCTACTTCTCTAGGGATAGGAGGGCTTGTAGTGCTGTGCCAATAACATGCTTTTTTTTCCCCTAGACGAGAATTTTTGAACAGTTTTGGTATTGCTGCAACTCAGTAGAAATAAAGGAATTGTTCCAGCTTGATTTGCAGCCCTATGAGCTCACCTTCCCTCCCTTCTGGGTAATCTTTCTGAAACACCTACAGCAACTGCTGTATTGTCTTAGGTTCAGCTGGAAGCTGCTCAAATGCCATGGTAACAAATGAGGTATAAGTACCTGCAGAGAACAGGAGGTGTGGATAAGTAATATTAAGAAAATATTATCCGTTAATGCCTTTCAATCGCTGGAAATTAGAACAAGTAGCACTAGCTCTCTGGCCACCTTCTGAGTCTACTGATAGAGGGACAGTAAGATTGACACCTAGTTTCAGGTAACTGTGTTTGTGTTGCTCAGCTTATTTCGGCTACGCTCTCCTTCCACCACCATTTCAGTTGACCTTTTGGTGTTTTAAAAGGGTACAGAGTGGAGTCAGTGACTGCTCTCAGAAAATGCAGCCTGTTTGCTTGGGATTGCTCAGGCTCAAATGCTAGGATATTTAATAGCAACAAATAGGGAGATATTTGGCTTGGAATTAAAATTGTCTATGAGATTATATAAACTAGCCTGATTCTTGTAATTGTTTTCTTTCACACTGATACTTATAGAAATCAATGTTCCTGTCAAAGGATTTCTTTCTTCGCTGGTTTTTTTTTTTGGTTGGTTGGTTGTTTTTCCCCCATTCCTGTGTCCAAGTTCTTTCTCCAGTGGATAGAACCTGTTACTTCTACTTTGGTTTTCCTTCATTGTGGAGGATGAGAGGAGACGAGGTGGGAGCAGTCTGCTGACTTTTTCTGAGAAGGAAAAAAAAATTGTGGCCTTTGCTTACCTAGTTGAGCTCATATGTGTTGCTGATATGACAGAAAGTCATTGTGCCTTATCCTAGACTTAAGGAGGGAATAGTGCTCTGTGGCATGCATATATATGACTTCTCTGGACTACATTTAAAAAATGTATGTTGGAGAAGCTTCTTTGGCATGAAAAGAGATGGTTTTACATATTCACTGTAAATATTTGTACAGAGAAAGAAGTAGGACTTCAGTTTCAGAACTTGTAACATAAGGTAGTATCTTTGAAGTTGAGGCTTTACGCACTTCTGACTCACTTTGATGGAAGACCCAGTGTTCTCGGAAAGACTTGCTTAGCTGTGCAGGGTGTCTGGGCCAGTTCACAGGCAGGCTGTGGGAGCTTAACAGAGGGACTGTCTCCTGCGTAAGTGCCTGTCTGGAAGGTGATGCCATGGCCTCTGTGGGAAACTCCATTCTCACTATAATGATAGCACTGGTGGCGTGTGACTTCAGCTTGCCTTTTATTTTTCTCTTGTGATTGTGTACTCTTTCATTCACATGGTTCTCCTTCATCTCTTGCTCCTTAGATTTCTTTGCTGCAGCCTGTATCCTCCTTTCTTTTTCATCTGGAGTTGAATTGCTGTGATCAGTTTTACTCCAGCTATCCTAGGAAGGCTGACAGTTTACAGGAGGGGAGAGGGGTGAAAAAAAGGGCAACAGGAAGGTTGTGCTCATAAAAATTAGTGTCATTCTTTTCCTTAGGACATGTTGGGGGCTGTTGGTTTTCCTGTTGTGATGAGTGGGGCTCTGCCTAAATCAAGAAGTAGCATAGTCTCTAAAGTCACCGTCTCTGGAAGCAGCTTAGCTTCCAAAAGAAGCAAGCATGCACACTCATTTGCAGATGTTTGATCACAGGTAGAGATGGGGATTTTGTGCGTTGGTCTGCAGTCCTGGTAGTTGTTGGTAGTTGAAGCTGTGCATCACCACAAATGATACATAGTGTAAGCTGAGACCACTAAGCAGAATATTTCTACATCCTTTTTTAGTTGTGTTTGTTTTATAATGATGTACCATTGACCATTACAGGCTTCCTTTAAACTGGAGATAAAAACTGAGGTTACCACTGTGTCTGAAAGATGCTGTTGGTGTACATGCTGCCTCAAACTCTTTTGCTAAATGGTGTTCTAGGTCCATTTTAAACCTGCTTGAAGCAGGAGCTTAAACTAAAGCCTCACTTCCATGTTGCGCAGCAGTTACGTTATAGCATGTTGAAAACCTGCTGAAATCAGTTAATCAAATTGACCAGTATTGTTTGGGGGCACTAAGAGAGAAGGTAAGAGTCTTGTTATAGCTATTTTGAAGTTCTGTTTATTCATCAAATCCTGCCACCTGTATATTGAGGTACTGGCAGGTTTACTGTTTATTTCTGACATTTTATGTCACTTTGAGGGAGGTTGGGAGTGTGTGTGTTTGTATTTTAGGGTATGGATTTTATGTTTTTCTTCTGGAACAAGAGAGCACTGTTAGTCACCTGGTTGAGAGAATCAACTCTTAACTACAATTGCAACAGTCTATGAACAGCTTTATTTCAACCTGAGTGTTAACTGCAGCTTCATTTCCCAGGCAGCTGCTTAGGTATGCAGGGGAATACTAGGTGACCTTGCTGCTGTTGAAACTCCTTACAGTAGGGCTGAGTTGGTTGGTTTGGAGCATATACCCTTCCATTGTCCTTAGTGCTTCAAAAAGCAGAAACCTTTGATAAAACCAGTGGGTGAGAAGCGGTGCATATGTTGTACAAGAAAGTGGCCTTTCAAGTACTGGTAACTTTACAGAGGAAGAGAAGCTTAAGGACATATTTATGTGCTGCAGATCATGTCTTTGAAAATACGATCATTAGAAGGGTAGGGTGAAGACTTTAATATATTGTGTTTTGAGAACTGGAGTCCTTTATGATTTTATTTTGACTAGACTCCTAAAAATAGCAGTTAGCTTTGTTGTGCCCAAAGTAGCATCCCATTTTTTTCCCCTTGTGAAATAAGGGTATAACAATCTAAAGTATTAACATAAATGAAATCTGTGAAGAAAGTAATGAAGATACTTGTGAAGCTCTGGGGTCAGTGTTTCATTTCAGTGACATGACTGTTGTGTGCATAGAAAAACTCCTAATGTTTTCGTTCTGATAGTTGCCTTAAACATGAAATCCTGTTTTGCAAGACTGACTTACTGCAAAATATTGAGGGTGTGGGATTGTGTGTCTTCTATACAGTCTACCGTGGAAAAATTCATATTCAGGACTAAATGAAGGGAATCCAGTTTGTGTCATAAAATCAAGGATGTAGCCTTCTGGGATTCCAGAGCTTACAGCGTGTTACTGAACCAGCAAGCTATACAGATGTCAGTTAAGTTACAATCTTTATTTTGTAAGTCATATATTTTTTTCATCTGTAGCCAAATTTAGAATACTTTAAGGTGCATTTGTCCTGCATCTCTCTCTTTGGTGAGATAAGGCATTTTATTCAGTGAGAAAATGTGACCAACCTTCTAATAGCTCATCCAGATTAAGCATTAATTAAATATAATTACTACTCCTGAGGGGAAAGTAATTCTGCTTTATTGAAATTCTTTTATCTTCAATTAACCTATTCTGTTCTTACTGGAAATATTAAGTGGAAGTGCTTGCTGTAGGCACTTCCTCCAGAGCTGCTAACATGTTCAACTTGTGTCCAGTTCTCAGTTGTTGCAGGCTAGCAAGCCCCATGTGTTGAGGTGGCTCCAGCAAGGAGTGCACACTTGAAAAGCCCTGGGCTCATGGAGCTCCTTGTTAGAGCAGCTTTCCATCCTTTTGGTCTGCTTCTGTACAGATTGATGAGGAGGGTTGGTGACCTACTTTTCAATCCTCTCCCTACGCCCTGCAGTTGGTGTTGTGGGAGAGAAGGAGCATGAATAACTCGTCTCTTTTTCCACCTGTGACAAACTAGGCTATATTACGCAAGATAGCCCATAAGCAGTAGAAGTAACTTCTGTTCAGTTTTTCAGGCAGCAGTGGTAACCTTGCTTGGCATTTACAGATTCAGCGTGTATGTAATGTGTAGGTTATTTGGAATTCAGAGGCCAGGCCCAGAGTTTTCTGGCCAAGTCGGTGTCCAGGAGAGGATAAGTTGGACCACCAGGGACCTTGTCTAGCTCAGTTCTAGATTAGGTTCATTTGGATACACCTCATTAGGCAAACATACTTTCTTCCTGTGCTGACAAACTGTATGGTAAATGTGCCTACGGTTTTGACTATAAATATAAGCCTAAAACTATTTTGAAATGGTCAGCTGGTGAAGTGTGGGATAGGACTGGCTTCAGAACTGAAAGAGGTTTATGCTGAAGTAACTCTTCTGTTTTCCTGGCAGCTTTGATTCTACTTCAAAGAGCAGAATCCATGGGGGGTTTTTATGCTCACAAACCCATGAAGTTAGTTGGGTAGTCTTACTGTTGTTCTCTTTCCTTCGCTTCTTCTTTTCTCCCTGTTCTGTGTCTTTCTACACAGAGTAAATCTTAACCCAGTATATTTCTGGATGTAGCTTCATCATGCAGGCTAGGTCTCTGCCCTTTTCTGGGGGCAGGAGCGAAAGAACTGCTGAGCCCTTTAAATAGACTGATGATAATTTAGTATAGTCATCCATACCCCACTAGCTAACACAGTGATGCATTCACAAAGCCCAAAATTAAAGCAATGGGTAAAGTTTATTCTTAAGCAAAGTTTATCTACAGATTTCAGTGAGCCCTAATTTCAGATAAATTTAAGGAACAAAATCTGTCTTCAGCTAATTCATGTTTACAATTTCCCACATCTGGCTTGTCTGTAGAAGAGAACATCAAATCCTCAGCATCTTGTTGTCCAGATGGTTGTTTGTGTCCTGTGCCTGCTAGCACAATTCTGAATTTTAGGCTGGAATACTTAGAATAAGGATGACTGTAAACGCCAAACTGATCCATATCTTGGGCCTGAAAGTTTGTAACTTTTGGCCTGACTTGCTCTTTTTGCCATTTAACTTGTCTTGATTTTCATGAATAGCTTCTCCATCCAGAGTTTATTGTATCATTATTATTGGGGGAAAACTAACTTTCAGAGATGCATATTATTCGTCATAATGTTTGTAATGGTCCTATAAATTATGCACTAACTCCAGCGAGCCCATCTTAACCAAGTATGACACCTGTAACCTTTTCTTTTTTTATCATGAGGTGTGCTGTTTTGAGACTGCGCATCAGAAAGCACTTACTGTGTCAGCAGGTCCTGAAAAGAAGCTAGCTTGTTTTCCTGTTTGCTAAACAAATACTGATTTGCTGGGGTACTGCTTCAGTCCCTATCCTGCCAGCTGACTTTTTGAAGTCCGCTTTGTAGAAGTTCACAGCAGTGCCCTTTGGGACCAGGTGACCTGGGAGGAAAAAAACCACTCCTGAAGTAACTGACAAACTGAAAATTGACAAGATTTCTTGCACTTTTGAGAGGTCTTTCTTGCCAATTTCAGGTTTAAGGACACAACTGAGGCTTTTCTTTTTTTTTCTTTTTTAACATTTGTTTGAAGTTCCTTTTGAAATTATGTGCCATTTCAAAATTTTTACTACATGGAGACAGAGATTTTGAAAGTGGTGATGTAGCCAAGGAAAGATGGGGTTTTCCTTTACAGACCTCTGTGGATCTTTAAGGTCTTGAGTGTAGTGTTTAGCTCCTGATAGGCACTTGCTGCTGCTGCTTTTGAAAACAAAGGAGAAACATTAAGGGAAGGGGTTTTCTTTCCTCTTTTTCTCCCTTAAAAAAAAAAATATTAATTCCTGTTTCCTTTTGAAATGCAGCTATTATCGGTTGGCTACAATAGAACTGATATATTAGACATATGCAAAAGTCTTACACCTGATACATGGAGACACATGCATCAGTAGCCTGGAGAAAACCAGGTTTCTTGCAAAGTGACCTCTGGTTAAATTAAACAAAACATACTAAGGTAATTTCAGCCCACGTTGCTTATCTCTGAGTGAGTCTCCTGCTCATCTGGTGGTAAGCAGAAGCGGAATCTGCTATGAATGACAATTGTATGTTACAGTCCTATGCTCTGGTGTTATTTAAACAAACTGAGAAAAAGTATCCCTGCACAATGACTGCAGTTGGTTCTAGACTGCATTTCCCCAAGTGGAGCACCGCAACCTGTAACTTGTTCACAAGTTGAAAGTTGACCTGGATTTTTCCCTGGTTTCTCCTTGACTGACAGGCACTGACAGAACTAAAACACTGGAGTAGAACCTAATGGAATTAATTCACCGTGTACAGTTAAGGGGTTTTAATGGCATGTTCAGTTCCCATAAAATGGCTTGTGCAGTTTCACTTTGAGCAGTAGGGTTTTATGCTTTTGATGTGGGGGACAGATGCATTTCACACTGCTGTCAGAAAACAGTTCTGTCTTGGAAACTAAAGTTCTTTTTGTTTTCTTCCTTCTTTTTAGTACTGGATGAATGAATATACTTCTTCCCTCGGAATTGGAGTGTTCCATTCAGGCATAGAGGTGTATGGCCGAGGTACGTACAAGCAAAACATAACTTATTCTTTGTTCTGGTAATGCTGCTATTCAGGAAAACATTTTTCAGGTAGCAAGGGAAGTCTGGCTCCTGCAACTTGTGCATCAGCTTTCTCTTAAAGTTTTCATCTCTTATGCCTCTAGAAAAACCTTGGATGTGAATAATACAGTAGTCATCTTGATTGTAAAGATATGCAGCTGTGTTAAAGTGTGCAGTTTATTCAGCTAGGCATAGAAATCTTTATTTTAGGCTTTGAAAGACTATTGTTAAAACAAATGTATCTTTCCTATAACCGTAGTTGAATTGTTTCCTTGGTATTCTGCCAGCACTTAGTGCAAGGAGTAAATTTTTAACTACAGAAACAATAATTTGTTGGAGACAGGCACATAAAAGTGCATGATGCTGAAGAAGAACTGTCTGTTCCTATGGGTAGATTGATTTGTTTTAAAGAGACAGTTTCTCTAAGAGGCATCTTGTGAATGCTGTTCATGAAAGAATCACTTGTGATAATTACAGCAATTTTGCTAAATAGGTTGTACTTTGGGGATGCAGCTTTCTGATACAGTCAGGCCACCTTGAATCCCCACTGCTGCCCCAAGGTGCCTCTGAGCACCCTGTAGCACAGGCTCAGGTCTGAAGCGTTCAAGCCCAGCAGTATGAAGATGCTCTGAGGTGATAGTTGCTGAAAGTAGTCCATTTAAAAAGGAAAAATCTACTTCAGTTCTTTTTTGGGAGTGTATGTGGAGATGAGGGGAGGCGGCAAAAGGTGTGGCATGGGGGTTAAGGACCACATTGCACAAAGTTACCTTAAACTATAGATGTTTCAGCTACTATAATGGTCACATTGTGCCTGGGTTTGCAAGTGTTATCAGAGCAACAAATTGACAAAACACAATGCTTATTGTTCAGACTCTTTTCTTCATTTCTTTTAATCCAAACCAGAAAAACCCGACTCTTAATAGTGCTGTGCCTGAAGTCTAGTTCTTGAGCTGTGCCAAATACATGTGCCTCCCTTCCTGTTCAGATTACAGCAGCTTTCTCGTATAGCAGGTCATAGCCCTGCTAAAACAATGACTTGCATTTTTCAAAGTACATCAAACTTTATTTATTAACCTGTTGTAAAAAAGATTGCCCACAAAACTGAATGCTAAGACTTGGATGATGTGTTACACGAGTTTTGACGAGCGGAAGCATGAAGTCATGCTTAAAGCTTTTTATTGCACTCTGGGTGTGGCGTGCTGTGTTATCGTAGAGACACAGAAGAAAGCTAAAGCACACCATCGTATTTTCATGTAGTGTAGATGCTTATGCCAGGAGATGCTGCATGCAGACTTAAGGTGCATGCACTGGTTTACTTTCTTGTTATAGTAAAGAACTTGGCACAACTCTTGCGAATCAAGAAATTAGAAGGCCACTACTCACTGCCACACTTAGAGCTGTAGAATAGGAACACTCAGACCTGTGAAGATGCAGTACTTTGAATCCCAAACCTACAAACGTATAAATGGACTCTGAAGAACTAGTATGTATAGAGAGCATTAGTAGGGTTTACAATTTAACTTGTAAATCCTCACTTATACAAGGAAAACAATATATAATTACTATAAAGTTATTCAAGCTAAACCTGTACACTGATGTAGGACATTTCCTGTCAGTTTTCATTTAGGCTGGCTGGTAACTAACAAATCTATTCTTTTCCAGCTCTTTGCGTTTGTTACCCATGTAAGTAAGATGTCTGGTTTCTAGCTTTAGATCCTTGTGATCTTCCAGTCAATGAAGTCTGCTGTTCTTTACTGTTGTTGTATGCCACGTTTGTGTAAATCTGAGCTTTCTCTTTCAGAATTTGCCTATGGTGGTCATCCATACCCTTTTTCTGGAATATTTGAAATTTCACCAGGAAATGCTTCTGAGCTAGGAGAAACATTTAAATTTAAGTAAGAAACAGCCATTTTCTTGCTTCCTAGTGGGCATATTAGAAAGACAACTTGTTGCATTTATTTTTTAGTATAGATGTGTTGAATGATACTAGAGGATTTCTTTCTGATATATTAGTTTTTTCTTTACTTAGAAATGGTAGGTGGACAGAGTTGAGACAGCATAGTGTCTACAGCAAAGAACATTGGGTTTAGCATACCACTGCATTCCTTAAGTGGGTACAAATTATGTGGATTTGTGGTTAGCTTTTGTTAGTCATGTATTATATAGAATAGGATAACTTTTTCAAGGTAGTGAAATTTTTATTCAAAGAGAAATTTGAAAAGTGTTGCCTTGACCTTTCCCTGCGTTACAAGCTCTTGCCTGTTCTCAGCTCTTAGAAACAGAATCTTTTGGAGAGGAGAGGAAATTCACATCCAGTGTTTGTCAGAGTTAACTCGCAAAGAACTTAAGTGAGTTACAGGTGGACAATTTGTGAGGAAATAATCTCTCATGATAAAGATGAAAGTGGTGCTGTAAAGTGGAATAGAAAGAACCTTTGTTCTGGGAGGGCAGAAAGATCTCAACAGCCACACTGGGTCAGTTTTTGACAGATGTATGAACGGTAATCAATCTGTATCATGGAAGCCTGATCACCTACTCTGTTTCTCTTCTAGAGAGGCTGTGGTTCTAGGCAGTACTGACTTTATGGAAGATGACATAGAAAAAATAGTAGAAGAGCTTGGAAAAGAATTCAGAGGAAATGCTTATCACCTAATGCACAAAAACTGCAATCACTTCTCTTCAGCTTTATCTGAGGTAAACAAGCATGAAGGTCTATAGAAAGGTGCTTCCCAGGTAGCTACAGCGTGTCATGTCCTTCCTGTTCCTTTGGAATGTTTGGCCTAGTTTCCAGCTTCTGTCTCTGCTACCTTGGGGAAATGTCACTGTTTTTCAGGTTTCATTTGTGCTTGTGTCCAAAGCACAAGATTTTGCTGCCAAAGATTATATGTATTGATGTCATACGCAGTTTGTGTTCAAGCAGGGCTGCAGTCCTAATTGAGAGAACTGGTAAATCAAGTATTAATAGGCTTTCAAAATCATTCCAGATGCTTGAGAGATAACTACCAAAGATAGAACTATGTGTTACTTGTGTCAGTACTTCCCCACAGAGCCATCACACTGAAAACAATTTTTAAAGTTATGGCCTACTGTTAAAGAATAACAAAGGCATCAAAGTTTCACAGACAGTGTTATTAATCTTCTGCTTGAAAGGCTTTTGGCAAGTTACTGCTCTGCCAGCACCTGCACCCTCATCATGTAGATACCTGAGTGACTGCACAAAGTATGTGACTGTGGAGTTGAAAGGGCTTTGCTTTTCCTCCTCAGCTTTATTTGAACTTGATCAGCTCACCAGTGTGATTGAATGCCTGATTGCTCACATGTGTAGCAACACAAGGGAAAGGATTGGGAACAAGTAATCCAGGACAAAGAGGCGAATGGCAGTTGTGATTTTTATTGTTAGTTGGCATCTGTGCTTGTCATAATATGTCCTAATATTTATTGAAGCATTCCAAGAAAGGGATGGCAATTTTTTTTCCATGCTGAACTTACAATTACTAGCACAATTATTGTATAGTGTGTGTTTTACGTAGACTGAAAATGTTACTGAGATGATTTGGTTTGTCATTCTGCTTGGAACTAGATGAGCTTTTAAGGTCTTTTCTAAAGCAAACCATTCTGTGATTCTATGATGTGCAATGCTTGCAGAAGTAAGTAGGGCGAGACACTTGACAAAGCTGAAGTTGGCATGAAATCTGACCTGTATGGTCAGGTTTATGCCATACTCTTTATCCACACAGTCATGTTTCTGTTTTACATCTTGTCCTGTTTAGTGTTCAGACTGACTATAAAACCAGGGATGTAATTAGAGGTTAAGTGCTGCTCAGTTACAGCAGAGTAATGCTCCCACTAGCTATGGTTTTTCTCCAGATTTGTACTGGAGTAAGTAATACCAGAAAGGAATGTGGAGGTAGTTAAGTAAACCGGCTCACTTCTTGAGTAGTTACAGCACAACCATTTAATGGCTGATGTACAGTAAAACCCAAGTATTTAATGCAGCGTTTGCTTTTTATTTACAGTACTGTAGTTCTGTTAGTGCTGGATGCAGGAGGCAAACTAATTTTTTTTCCTTTTCTCCCTAGATTCTGTGTGGAAAAGAGATTCCACGATGGGTGAATCGCCTTGCCTACTTCAGCTCTTGCATACCATTTCTCCAGAGCTGTTTGCCTAAGGAGTGGCTAACTCCTGCAGCCCTCCAGTCTAGTGTTAGCCAGGAGCTACACGATGAGCTGGAGGAAGCTGAGGATGCAGCGGCATCCGCTTCCTTGGCAAGCTCAGCATCTGGGTCTAGAACTGGACGCCACACCAAATTATAAGTCCTCCTCCAAAGTAACAAATGGTTTGAAATACTTCAGCTTAATCTCTCCAGCAATTGACTTCCTGACAGAAAATGAGAGCCGACTCTAGTAGAACATTGGTTTTATATGCAAAAAAGGCTCTTCAAACCCTATTTCAGCTCAGGATTACCTATGTAGTGAAAATAATTGCTGGGAGAAAAGGGAAGGATTTTGTGTGAAGCCACCCTTTTCATTTTCACCTGTTTGGTAGACCTGGGTTAACTTAACATGTAAAGCAGAACTTATTTGTTTACAGTATTGTGTACTGCTGTTTACAAGTCCTGTAAGGACTCCTGCCACCATGGAAGAAGAGAGAATTTGAGTTTAATTTAACTGTTAGTATAGCCCGGAAGCAGTGGTATAATGCTCTGAATGAACTCTCCCCTTAGTTTTCAAGATTTAAGGCAGGTGAACATTAAATTTCTGAGAAATGCCAGAAACTGCTGAATGCTAGATATGTGAACAGGGTACTGTGCACTTGAAGTGGCTGATGTAAACAGGCAGATTCCAGGATGCAGGGAGACTCATTTGTCCAAGGTCTGTTACTGGAAGTATGACCTCTACATTAATGAAACTGTGGGGTTTTGCACATATGAAGGGAAATTTCTCTCTCATTACAATGCACATTGATCCCTTTCTTCTTTTTTCTTAAATCAGCCATGTAGTTGCATCTTATCTTCTGTATTTACAGTCCACTTCAACCAGGATTTAGACACATGAATATCATGTGAGCATCAATTTTTCACTGTTTGCTTTACTGGATTTCAAACTTGTGTATTGCAGTACTTGTATTCTTTTTTCTTTCGTTTAATTTATTTTTATTGTTGTTCCTGAATATAGTTTGGACTGGTGTAAAAAAGCCATTTATGATTGGGGAATGACCTTGCTTTCTGCTGCTGATTTTGCTTCATTTGAGTTTGTAAACATTCATGTCCTTTTTTTTTGCGCTATAAATTACTGCCCAGTTGTGTGTGTCCACACAAATTATAGAGAAACCCTAATTTATTTTCCCACAGTCTCTATCTGTGGCATTAGCTTTCTTGTCAAATGTAATGAAGAAAAACCTGAAAATTGCTTATGCACCTGCGTGTTTACACAGCAGAACCCACTAATCTGCACACGTAATTATATCTGAAGGTGAGAGATACTATTTTCTAAAAGACAGAAGTATGTTTGCTGGTAGATTATAATAAGAGCTAAACTATAATTAGCGATGAGAATATATAATGTAATGCCTTATTCCTGTTCACTTACCAAGAGAATTAATGGTTCTTCCAGTCATTAGTGTAAATTAGTGAGGTTCTATTGTGCACCTAAGGATACAGTAGCACAAACATGAGGGAGGTGAGCTTGTGTATTTTGTAAGACTTGTTGCCTTAAACTAACAAACCCCACACTGGTCAGCTCACAAAATGTACATTAATAGAAGTGTAAATGATGCTTACAAGCTTTGCTTTCGATATATTGCTGGGTTTAGTTTTTCCATTAAGTGAAATACTGACTCTACAGTTTCTGCTGTTTAAAAGGGAAAAAAGAGAAAAAAGGTCCTCTTAGCCTTTTAGAAGGCAAGAATGCTTCATGTGATGAATGCTCCTAGCCATGGGTAGCCAGTACCAGTGAACCTTACAGGAAGGTGCAGTGGGCTGTGTCCTAGTAAGAATTCTCACATTTGCCAACTCTCCCTCAAGTTAAAAGCAAGTGAAAGTTTCTCTGGTAGCAGTTGGTAGGTTGAATCCTATGCCAGACTTTCTTGTAAGTTTTCATTCTTCTTCTGTGATGCGATGTTGTAGGTACAGAGGGGTGCTCAGTTCTAGTGAGGGGAAATCAAGGGAGTCTCCTTCTGCGAAGAGTGGAGTAATAGTAGATTGTAGTTTGGTACATGTTTTAATAATCAATTCTACCAAGTGGGAAACGCTGAAAACTGACAAGTATACCACTAGCTATGTTCTCTGTTTGGTCTCCAGAAGCTGGACATAACTGACAACTCTTCCTGTTGAGTGCTTTTTTTCACGTGAACCTCTGACTTTGAGTTCTCCTTCCTTTATTTTTTTCCTGTAGTGAAAATGAACATGGTGGTCTCCAGTCAACTCTCAAGCATTAACAGAACTGAATCTCACACTACTTACAGCTAAGACAACAGGCTGCAGACAGGTTATTTTGTCTCTGCTGTGCAGCTGTGGTAGTAATGTGACTAAGTCTCTTGGCCAAGGCAGGTCCTTCATTTCAGCTCAGGGTTGAGGCCACTGATCTAGCAATGTACTGTAGCTTTTCCTAGGTTTTAGGGAAAATAAATAGAATTAATTTTCATTGCTACCTTTTATGTACCAAAATCAGCTTTTTAGGCTTCTGATACATCCAGAGCGCTAGGTCACAAATCTCTTCACCTTCATTAACACACACAACTACAGCATGTACAATGCAAGAACGTGACAGATCACAGCACAGTTTTTATTTAGAAGTAAAACTAAGACTATTTTTTATAAAGCAGACTGGAAAGTTTGTAACAAAAACCTTCATTTTATTGGTAGCTGTACAGGTGAAAATACTGTCTTATGCTCCATAATGGGTTTTGGGTTCTTGGGTGTTTGGTTTTTTTTTTTTTGTTCTTGTTTCAAAACCATCCTTTTGTTAATCCTGTGAGGAAACTGACCCCTGAACCCTGAAGGCTGTTGGGTGTTATATCAAAGCAAGCAGTACTGTAACTACAGTTGCATGCTGTCAACTCGGCCTCGCTGGACACCTCCGAGAAGGCATCCTGCCAGTGGTTACTCCTATTTGTTAGCAATAGAGCAAGTTACCTTTCACCAGCATTACTGCCAAGCAGGGATGACTTGAGCCTACTAATGACCACACTGTGCTAGGACTAGAACACTCCAAAATGCTGTGAGAAAGCTGGACACCTGTGGAGTCTTTTCCATCAAAACGGGTAGAAAAACATCAGCACTTCAGGGTTCTGCTCTGTTTACTTTCTCATTCTTGTTTGATTTTTCTGTAAGATAGTACTTTTGATATGTATTGTATTGTTTAACTCAAGGTCATTTTATTTAAATGCCATTTTCTGTTCAGCAAGCCAAAAAAATCCAATGTACTGTCCGTGTGCACCAGTAACTTCAGAGTGGCTTGGTAAAAACATAGTTGCATTACTTCTAAAATTTGCAATGCAATTCTGATCACTATTGATACATGATGATTTTCACTGTTGGAAGTTGGTTACAAGCTGAATAATCACTGATGCATTTTTTGTAAACTTGTATTCAAGTTTACTGTACTACATAGTATTTGTATAAAATTCAAAGAATTTTGACTTTTGTTACCTGTACATGGCAACAAGTTGTCTAGCATCTTAAATCCATCAGTTTATTAAAAATACTTTTATAAAAAAACACCATTGGCTGTGTATGTTGTTCCCTTGGTACCTAACTGCTTTTGTCAGTGCCACACAAGCTGATCTTTGCTTTTGAAAGGTGCTTTCAAAGGACCGTAAAACTGTCCAGGGGTTTCCTATAGTTAAACTGTAGGTTATATTCTGGCATGGGCATCAGGGGCTGCAGTTTGGTTTGTCTGAGGCATTATTAAAAGCCACTAGTTTTCAATAGTTACACTAAAAATGTTTTCAGATTGTGTGTGATGACTACAGCAGCTGGGGTATCCAAACACCCAGGTGTGCTTCAGATGTGTTGCAGATATTACGTGCCGTATCGTACACATTGGCTCAACAGCCTAATTCTGTGCTCTGGATTTGCACCAGACTCGGCAGCCATGCAGCAGGTGACCGGAGTCCATAATGTCTGTGCCTTGCCAGTTCCTGTGAAAGTACATAACCTATGGTAAAGTACCAATGGCAACACCAGCCTAAGGTTTCGATAAGCTGTTGGGAAGAAAGTTCTTCATTATGAGGGTGCTGAGGCACTGGCACAGGCTGCCCAGAGAAGCTGTGGCTGCCCCATCCCTGGCAGTATTCAAGGCCAGGTTAGATGGGGCTTTGAGCAACTTGGGCTAGTGGAAGGTGTCCCTTCCAACCCAAACTAGTCTATGATTCTAAGCCACTGCTACCTGCCTGCACATTCAGGGCACTGGTGGATTGCAGAACTATCCTGTGGCTGTCGGAGTCAGCCTGGGCAGGGGATATGTTTTGCTATGCTTTGTGTGCTGCGTGTGGCATCTCTGTGTGTGCTGCTAATCAAGAATGGCCAAGGTACCACCTTTTGGAGAAGCCTCCAAGATACAGGGGTGTTCACTTTTCTGACTGCTGGTGGTCCCTCGTCACTAGCAGAGCTGCAAGAGAGTTTGAGGAACTTGTAAGCTATTGAAAGGAAATTTGAGAGAGTGCTTTGGTTAAAACTAATCATGGAAGTTCAAGATAAACTTACTTGTGGCATCCAGTGGCTAAGAGTCCCTATCTGCTTCTAGGAAGGTGATCAAAACATCGAATACTTACACTGTGTAGTTTGTTAATTGGTGAGTAGCTGAGTTTAACTGAGCTGTTCTTGAAGAAAATAGAAATGTTTCAAATTAATTTTCTAAACCAGTTTATTCAGGCAGGCAGGGTTTATGTGGCAAGTCTGTCATTGCAAGAGCTTCTCAATAGGCAAAGATGTTTTATGGTCAAAGGCACCTTAGTCATATCATTCACCCTAAACAAGTGTTTTCTTTCACAGTGAATCAGATCATAAAAGACCCTTCAAACTTTTCAAGGAAACAGCTTGTCAGGGAAGCCATGGCACTGCTTTGGGGAAGCAGGTATACTCCATCAGCAACTGATTCCAGCTGGGCTACAATAGGAATCCCGTATTTCTTGCATGATCTGGCGAGAGCACTAAAATTAGTATATCATAAACTAAACCAGGATCTAGCCATAAAGAAATGCATGATTCCTGCACTGCCACAGTTCTGGCTTGCTTTGGGGATGACAGAGGCAATATATATCTCCTTAGAGAAGGATACTACAAACACCATACCTGCTCTCCATCCCTTTCCCGTCTATCTGAGTAGCAGCCCAGGACAAACAGAGCTCTGGTCACACTGCTCTGTCTGCAGATGGAGGATGGTGACCAGCAGTCCTAGAACCCTCAAAGAGAAAGCCTGCTGCACTTCCTGGCTGCTATGCTGCTTCCAGCCCATGCAGTTGTCTAAAAGGGGAGAAATCACTGCCTGTCTTCTGAATGACACCCACAAGGGCGAAAGGAGATTCGTGTGTGCCCCATGGGCTGTTCAAACTAAGCTTGCAGCTCTCAACTCTCAAGGTTTCCTTTCAGGGCGTCTTTTGTTCCCTCTTCATCCTCTTTCACTTTTACACAGCCTGAAACAAGGCACCCAAATACTGGACTTTGAGAAGCTACGAATGTGTTGCTGAAGCATTCCTGCTGGGGTTCTCTGCTTGGGAGGAGCATTAGGAAGGGGTTCAAACCATGCTGGATGAGAAAAGCCTTTCCTGCAGCTGTGATGCCAGCCTTGCCTTCTGCCCTCTGCCCCAGCGACTGGACTGCATGGAGGGTTCAAAAGCGCCTTGTGGGGCTCAGGACTGCTCCCAGGTGGCCTATAGGGGTCTTCCTTTACAGTGACGTAAATGACATGAATGGAACGCTGCCCTGTCGAACTGGGCACAGATGGGTTTTTTGGGGTCTAGCAAACACGGCCAACCTCTAGTGCCAGGAAGGGACTGGGGTGAGGAGGAGACCCTCTGTTCCCAATGAGCACCCAAGCAGCACAGCAAATGCAGTTTCGGCTGGCTCCCTCGCATTTCTCAAGTCTGAATGGTCATTACTGTTAGCTCAAGCAAAGCCAGGGCTTTCCTCTCGTTAAACCCACCTAATGACGACATAAATCATGTTGAATGGAAAATGGCTTCTGTTCCAGGCTCTGGCTTCTGAGGCTTGAAGGTTTTGTTCTGGTTTTCCCACTCCTAATTTGCCTGTGGGAAATGCTGCCTCTCTCCAGCCCGCCTAGTGCCTGCACACAATAGCTGCTTGTTTTTTTGCCTGGAAGAAATTGCTGAGCCTTTGAATAGCTGGAATTGAGTTTATTTTTCTCCTGTACTTCAGCTCATTCATTACTCCAGTCAAGCATCCTAAAAATTAAGATTTCCAAGAGCACTAGAATTTCCCTCTCTATTTTTTCTTTCCTCCAAGAGATGCTCTGCATCTTGAATTTAATGTTAGAGTCACTAACTAATCCTGCAGCAAAGTGTCAGCTTCCAACAAATTAATTCACATGCCATTAAGCAAATAGGATTTGAGTAGTGAGGACTAGCAAGAGCTGATGGCAATGGAGCTGGCTCAAATGCAGCTGTAAAGGTCAATTAATTTTTGTGTCAGAGTTGGCAAGTTTAGTAAAAGCGCTGCACAGGAACTGAGGATAGTCGGGATGACCAGCTGAGCAGAGGCTGCTTGGGCCAGCTCCAGCACTTTGGAGTAGAGGGCAGAGAAACACCTTGGGCAGTTTCCAGCTTTTGAGGATGCTCTCATCTCTACAATTGCTTGCTTCCAGAAGCCTTATGGCTTCTGTGATTGTTAAGAGGTTTAAAGGAAGGACATTCTCCGTGGCCCAGACTGTTGTCTCTGCCCCGTGGCTTCCCCTACAAGCACTCCTGAAGTGGAATGGCCACGCACACAGGGATGCCATGCTAGCCCCGTGCCTCCAGAGAGTACATACGAGCGTGGCATGGGAACCTGCAGTCATCCTTCAGACCAGCAGCCTCTAGCACCTCTCCAGGTTGCATCACCCTTCCATGATGTCCTCAGAATACAGAAACCTTTGCCCCTCCACCCAAGCAGCCCAGAAAAGCTCTCTTGGTGCGCTTTTCCCAACAGCCACTTGCTTTGGGAACAAGAGCCGCAGGGACAGGGACAAGCTGTCTGCAAGGTTAAATCTTTGGCATTGGGGTGCTGCAGCAGATGCCAGGCGAGAGGACCTGAGCCAGCACCACACAGCAGTGGCCACTCAGAAAAGCAGGGGGGGCTCTCAGAGACCCATCAAGGGATTTCAAGGGCTCCATTCGTGGTTCTCCCCTGCCCATAGCATCACCTGTCTGTCACTTCAGAAGGCCCTGACACAGTTGTTCAGCACTAAGCGACCCTTCAGCATGAGGGGGAGTTGCTCCTCAGACCAAGGGCTAAAGCCGCTTTTAAATTTAAACAGTGTTTTTAAGGAACACAACTCTACACTGGTGCCTGCAGTGTTTGAAAACACACAGTGTTGCGAGGAAAGTACGCATAATGTTTGCATAAAGCAATATTCCCATTTAAACAGAAAGCTGTTCTGCTCGCCTTGCCATGCTTTTAAGAGGCTTGGAAAAAGAGTAAAGCTGGAAACTGCTTTTTCTGAGGTGAACTCCTGGGTGGCTATGGGAGAGCTCAGCCACCATAGGGCTCAAGGGCAACTCAACTCTCCCATGCCTTCTGCGGGCACAGGGGTGAGGCCCAGGAGGATGCAGGCATGCCAAGGGCACATTCAGCTCTGGTAGCCAAGCAAAGGAGGAGTCACGGGCAGCCAGGCCAAGACACTGGGGTGGCTGCTCTGCCATCACCCCCAGAGAGGGAGCAGTGCTCCACTCCCTCTTCTTGCTGATCCCTTCATGGTCTGTGGCTGGAAAAGTGCTCTTTCCAGGCAGGGCAATCCCAGGAGGGCATAGCATAGGCACAGATGAAGGCTCATGCTGCTCATATGGCTTCACTCTTCAAAGCTGGCCTCAAAAGGCACAATAGTGTGTTTGCACCTAGTGCATTTGAAGAGAAGCAGGTAATATAACCTTAACCTGGCACTGTCAGCCACCAAGCTGGTAAGACTTATCCAGAGCAGATACTTCTGGTAGTCCTTAGAATTCCAAGGACACTGCAAGTTAAATGCAATACATAGAGGACTAGTATTCTAAATACACTTGTTTAGCACGTTAACATGGAGGAGTATGCTAGGAGCAGCAGAATAAACAAGTGAACAGAACATGTCCTGTAAGTGTGTTAAGGGTCCAAAAACAAAGGGGCATATGTACATCCAAAGCTAACCACGAATCCCTCCGTCACTGCGGGGGCCTGGGAAGTCTGCAGCGGTGGGAGGGGAGTGAAGACAGAGGCAGGAACTCTCTGCCCTCTTCCGCCGGCTGCAGGACCATGCCCAGGGTGAGACGGGATAAGGAGGCCCCGAGCAGCACTGCTGCCAGTGGGGCACACTGCGGCCTCGGGCCCGGTCCTGGTCCTGGTCCTGGTCCTGGTCCTGCCTGCCACACGGCATCCAGCACTGCAGGTGCATGGCGAAGGGACGCACCGCGGCGCGGGGGAAGGACAAGCAGGTCAGCGCCGTTCCTGCGCCCCGCCAGTCAGTTCTTGGTCTCCATGGAAACCAGCTGCTGCAGAAACCATGTCACGAAAACGATGTCCAAGATTGAAGCCAACAGATTTGCTATGCTGACAGAGGAGAGGGACTTGGCACTGCACTGCCCTGCCTGTGGCATGGGAACGGTTACAGAGAAGTGGCACGTACCCCCAAGGCAACCTGCCCCGTGCCGCACAGAGCCAGGGCAGCCACAAACCACAGGCAGGGGAGAGGAGCAGGAGGGACTCCAGGTCCCCTTAGCTCCTTGCAGGTGGATACCGCTCACACCAGTGCAAGAGGCAGTGCTGTTGCCATTTCTGAAGGCTGAAGTCTATCGTTTGCCTGCCAAAGCCAAGGCAGCAGTACCAGGCAGCAGTGTATGATGGTGTGGTGAGACCTGCAGGAGGCTGTGAGGACTACTGCTGTCCTGCAGCACCTTGAGCGGAGGGTAAAGGCAGCGATGGCGGCCCAGAGATGAGTGCAGTCCCTGAGAGGCTGCCTGTCCCTCTTACCCAAATACTGGACCTTTGTTATTCAGTGCTTGCTTTCATATTGACATGGCCACTGAGGGGCCCAAAACCAGTCATGTATGAAGGCAAAGTTTGGTAGGCCAGCTCTTACATACCGTTGCTCTCAGAAATACATGCATTATTGACCAAACCAAAGTCATGCCTCACAGAGAAGCTCTGTAGCAACAAAGCAAGCCAGTCTTTGATGGAGTAATTGGCAGGAAAACACGCAAAACTTACAAAACTTAACTCTCCCTCCATTCAATTACTCAATTAAGACTCATTTGGAAAGAGGCCATGAAACTACTGAGGCATTTAGCCTAACAAAAGAAATGCCACAGCCCAGGTTAGGCAGCCCAGCAGAGGCCGGGGAATAATGCTCAGACCCGGTGCTGTGAAGACAGTGGGGTGAAGCTGTGCCCACCACCACAAGAGAAACTCTCATCTCCTGTGAAGGCAGCAGAGCACACGCGTGGACTGTGCCCTGTGCCTGTTCAGTTTAGTGCAGTGCTGGCACCTGCAGGTAATCCCATCGGTGAAAGGACGGCCTCCCTAATGGGTAAAGATCAGGCAAATCAGAGGAAGCATCTGTGACCAGACGCTAGCAGGGGGGATTGATTTTTATCATGAATTTTGATGTTTCTGGAAGTTCACAAAAATGTAGTCACGAATACAGAAATGCTGAAGGCAGCCAAAGCAGACATCAAATATTTTTGTTCAAGTCCTGCAAACAACAGCTGATCATAGCACTGGCAAACACGGTTCATTACGCAAAAGTCCCCGTGTTCCTCAGTGCAGTGAAAGCCACAGGGTCTTGGTAGCTTCCATGAACGTCTTCCTGCATCTCTGCTGTGAAACCCACTCAAATGACTATAATGGATCACCCACGAGCCCGTTTCTGGAGAGACTCCCACAGCAAGGCTCTACGAAAGCTGAGGATGTAAAATTAGAAATCCTGGGAGCAATTTGTACTCTGTTGTGGAGCGTTTCATGTCCTCATGCAGTGTTAAAGTGCTGCTACACAAGTCTTGGGAATATAAACACTAATCACTGTAGCCATGGGACTGAAGTCATAAAGAACTTTACAGTACAACAGTAAGCAATCAGATGCTAAATTAAGAAGCAGAACATGGTGGTCTATAGTCCGTCAAAGGAGGAACAAATCCCCTCAGAAGAAAGATATGGTATTTTACAGAAGAAACATGTAGCTCAGAAGTCTTAACTGAGGCATTTGAAGATACACAGTGTGAACAGACACACGGTATCGCCGATGATTTGATTTTATATGTATGCTTAGCCTATCAATAAAGTGATTAATAAACAGAACATGAACATGACAGTAATAGATGAGGACAGCAAAAGACGAATGCATTATGCAACATACAAGGCAGTGATTAAATGTAGAGAGAGGGGAGCTGTGGCTCGGGTTCTTCAGTCTCAAGCTGCTGGACAGTCAGGGTATGACCCAGTTGCCTGCACTCTGGCACTGGGTCCCTCTTGATTTATCCAGCCAAACATAAGGTGCTTTTCCAGCTGATTTATCGCTGTCATGGGAGTAACAAAACTCACACATAGTTGAAAAGAACTTGTTTGGCATGGACACGATTTGCAGGATTGAGCAAAGACTCCCATCATGTAGCCTTTCCCAGATTTCCCTCTGAACCCTCCTCCCAGCTCATGTCAGAAGAAGCTCAGATGGTTTTTGAAGCCTTGCCAGGGAAGGCAGAGGCTGATGTGAGGGAATCAGCTTTCCAGCCTACTACCTTTCATCATGGATGAGCAATTTGCCTCAAAGTACTCTGCCTCCTCTGAAACCCTCTCACCCACATGGGTGGTGTTCCCTAACAGAACAGCTCAGCCACTCTCCTGATGAGCTGCAACATGTTTAAAAAGTTAGGGCAAGAACAGAGTTGGGAGATGGCTCCCACAGTAAATTACAGTCTTCCACAGCAATCAGAGAAGGCAGGTTTTGCATCAAACCAAGAATTTAGGGAGGAAGCTCAGACAGAAGTTAAGCTGATGCTGGGCAGACAAGACAGGAGCCTGGACTCAAAGAAACCCTAGAGGAAAGGCTATCTGCCTTGCAGGGACCCACTGAGAAACGGGTAGTTTTGTTTTCAAAATCTCCTTTATTCTGTCTTACAATGTAGTTTAGAGAGTCGTGCTCTCAGTTTTTAATTGCTTTTCTAGTCTAACGATAAAACAGCTTGCACAGGCTCGTGAAGAGCAGTGGAGAATAGCAGCATAAGGTCAGCTCAGTGTGCTGGGTGACCCATCCCAGCAGGGGCAGCAATACTGGCTGCTCAGGGATGAGAGTCCTTACAAACCTCTTTGCTCTCACATCCTCCAGCTGCCCCTGAGACAGCCAGACCCTCACATCAGGATATGAATGCCCATGTCTGACTGCTGGATGGTTTGGCTGGTCTTTCTTACCTTTTATTGAACACACCAACTTTTAAGCCAATTTTCAATCTAGAATTTGCTTGACCCACAGTCTCTACAGGAGTGGATACAGTGAGTATCAAAACTGGCTCCCAGTGCTTCTTTCCAGTAACAGCACAAAAAGTACACGAAAATCACCCATCAGCCTTGTAATGAGCATCTTGTGCAAATTGCTAACTGAAAATCGTCTGAGACACTTTGATCACACAGTGGTAACTGAACTCTGTCCTAAACCACAATTACAGGGCCTTCTGATAATGTCACTGGACATTTTCTCTGTAGCTTTCTCTTGCAACACTGAAGTGTTCTTTCAGCTCACTGGTGCTGCCACACAGCTGCTGTCCTATAGCAATAAGCCTTGAGTATCCTTAGCAATGTGAGAATTGGGGGCTGGCAGATACACACCCAGAATTGCTTCAGGCATCAACCAAATGACACATATGAAATCCATGCTTCCTGATGAGTGATGAAACAATAGAAGCATTTCATTATATTATTTTTAATCTGACTCATGCATTCACTTCCTCTGTCTGAGAGAAACACACAGGAGAGAACAATTTCACTCCCAACAACTGGAAGAATTTCCCCCAGTGGGAACTTCCTTGGCCAGCAATTGCTGGCAAGCAGCCTGAGGGACTTCAAATATGGTTTTTAAACAGTTCCTAAAGCAGGAAGGGACCTTCAAAAAGGCAGTGAAATGGAGGGTTTCTGAACTGGACTACGTGTGTTACCTCCTAACCATGGAAGATTGATGACAAGATCAGTAGGACGGGCTCAGCACTGCTCAGATGGAGTGGGAATGGTATGGCGGTATCGAGAAGTCTCTGTGGGGTCTGGACACCTTCTCTGACCCACTTCTGTAACTCCTGTCTTATCTTTACCTAGAGCTGCACACTTTCCTGGTATTTGTGTTCTTGGGGGGACATGGAAGGGGGACGAGACATGGCCCAAGGGTTGCTGATGGCCTCTCCAGACCCTGGATGAATAGCTGTCCAGAACCTTCCTGTGGAAGACAGAGGGGAAGATACCTGCATGCCTCCATGCTTTTTCTGGCAGGAGGCAAAGTTTTGGGACAAAAGAGGTCTGCCTATCAGTACCCTACTGGGGAAGGGAGCATGGGGCATGTATAGCCACGAAGCTGTCAGTGGAAAGATGGGTGATCTCTCCTGAGAGCTGAAATGGGGCAAAGAGAGGAAGCTTCTGATCATGGAGGGGGAGGAAGAAGTTCCTTTGCTGAGAAGCAGTTCCCACCAACTCCTTTTAAAGGAGCATTTAGGCAAACCATGTACCCGTTCTTTTCCCTTTCCTGTCAGCTCTTCACAAAGCAGCATAAAATAAGTCCTCCACCACAGGTTTCTACACGGCAGAATACACAAGCCATCATGACTACCTCCTTCTCAGGCTCAAGGCCAGAGTGGGCAGGTTACTCAGCACTCCGGACAAATGCAGGACAGCTCCTCAGAGCTCTGAAGCTGTCAGAGCCTTCAGCCAGGTGGTGGTACAAGGAAAGTCAAAAAGGACACAGCCAGGCAGTGAGGATGGGATGGTGGGTCACAAGCCAACCAGGGTTGTTTCCTCACTGAGGTCATGCACGGCACAGCAATCATCAGCAATTCGGAGGCTGTCAGGAAGACTGACACTGCTTGTTGTACAGAGTCCACCCTTTTGCAGGGAGACAGCTGAATACATGTGCAGCTTCCACACTGAACATGGTAAAGCCAGAGATAAGACACAGCATAGGCAGGCAGACACAGCACAGGCAGACATAGCATAGGCAGACATAGCTCCGCTAGCACAAAGATCCTCAAGGAATAAGCAAAGCCACAGCAAATTCTGGGCTTGGAAGGTGGAGGGGAGACCAACAAAGAAGCCAGCAGCAGCTCCCTTGGAGAGAAGGGAACAGAGCTACAACTGCTCTTTCGTGGATCTAAAATCAAAAATAGACCTCACTTTCTGGGGAATCTACAGCTATTGTACTCAGACAGCTCAGGTTTCAAATACATGCAGGCAATCCCAACCAGCCTAACTCTCAACAGAAGAAGCAGAAGGTATGGAAACCATCCCTGCAAATCACAGCTTTCTCAGATGTTTGCTTTAATCTGATTAGGTGTGTCAGCTGAATGTGAAAGCAAGCTGCACCAACAGGATAACATATTGAGACGAGGGTTATAAAACTTGAGCTGTATCACAATAAAGGGTCTTCTCTTTACCTCATGAGAGGAGTCTGTGTCATCTGTCGTCGCAAATGGTGCCCAAACAGTGACCTCGAAGAACGCGACTCCACACTGGTGACGGCAAGCCCCCCGCCTAGCAAAAGAATAAGATGCTGGAAGGAAGCGAACAAACTGGCGACCAAATCACTGTCGTGGGAGAGCGAGGTGAGAGACGGGCAGGATGGGGAACAAGTTAAGCACAGATGAAAAAGCCATCTTGCGGCTCATGGAAAATCTGATGAAAAAGCATAATGTCCTTCTGGGCTCTCATAAACTGCATGTGCTTTTACACTGGGTAGCTACTGCAGTCCCAAATGTTGATGCAGTGACTATTTTCAATGATGATACATGGGATACTGCAGGCATCCACTGGTATAATAGAGTGACAATGGGTGACGAACAGGCAGCTCAATTGCTTACCCTGTGGTGCGCTGTTTTTGAGATGTTGAAAAAGAACAAATCTTCTGATAGGGCCACCTCTCAGGAGCCTGAACGCCTTGTATGGGGGCACCTGCATCAGAACTTTCTGACGATGACAATAATGCTAAGGCGCTCCACCGCCCAAACTCTCCAAGTGAACTCAAGGGCCCAAACCCTTTGACTCCTGGGCCCAAACTCTCGGTTCCAAACTGACGCCAGGGAATTTCGGTGACTGCTAAAAATGAGCCAGATGATCCCTTTGATGCGGGTGCAACAGACCCAGAAAGCGAGCCTGATCTGTTTCCCCCAGACACTTGGGAAACTTAGAACCACATTTGTGCGGAGGCTCAAAATGCAGGGGATGTTAACATGGTATCAAAATACGCTTTCCCAGCTGTGTATCTGCCAGGACAGCCACCAGCATTCTGATCGTTAGAATATAAAGTCGTTAAGGATATGCTCCAAGCTATTGACGATTATGGTCTGCAAGCACCACATACTCAGCAGTTGTTAAAGGTGCTTCATTGTACCCAGACTCTAACTCTGCATGACTGTAAGATGTTAGCTGATGCGCTGTTAGCCCCCTCTCATTATCTGTTTTGGCATGGGGCTTGGAAAAAGTAGAAGGGTTACATGTCCATCATTCACAACTGCCCGACGGTCACATGCTTCACCAGGTGACCATGCAGATGCTTTTAGGGGAGGGGGACTGGACCAACTCCCATCAGCAAGCTGTCCTGCTGCAAGAGGTTTTGCAGGCACTCAGCGCTGCACCCTTACAGACATTTACAACTGTACCCACAGCGGGTAAACCCTCAAAAGCTTATATGGACATTCAGCAAGGGACAATTGAGCCATATATGCAGTTCATTGATAGACTACAAGATAGTTTGAGTAAACAGGCTCATGACAATGGTGCTCATGAGTTGCTTTTGAAGCAACTAGTGCTTAACAATGCTAATGATGACTGTAAACAAGTCCTGATCCCACTAAAAAATCCTTCTCTGTCCGATATGATAGAAGCCTGTAATAAAGTGGGCTCGCTGAGACACAAGTATATGGAAATGGCCGCCACTTTTGCAGCCATGAACCTAGACACCCAACAGTGTTTTGGCTGTGGTCAGAAAGGACACTTTTGTAAACAGTGCCTGAATAAATTTAACAAAGCGATCACCCCTGGAATTTGTCCCCACTGTAAAAAGGGGCGTCACTATGCAAACCAGTGCTGGTCCAGATTTGACCGAGATGGAAAGCCTTTGCAGGGAAACAGGAAATGGAGAACGAAAGGGGGCCACACAATGATACAAGTGTCTCCTGTCCAACCATTGGGACCCCAGCCAGGGAACTGTATGCAAGAACACGCGACAGCACTGGAGTGGACCTGGCCACCGCTGAATCAGTGACTGACTAATTCTGATGTAAAAGCAGTGTCAACAGGAGTCTGAGGGCCCTTAGACAACAACAAAAGTGCTTTATTGTTAGCAATAAAGCAAGGACTTTAGCAAGGACTTTTTGTGTTACCTGGTGTGACTGACAGTGACTATTGTGGAGGGATTAAAATCATGGTATGGACTCCCACACAGCCCTGTTTTTTGCCAGCAAAATCGTGTATTGCACAACTAGTGTATTTGGATGTTTGCCCCCCTTGGGCCTCTACCTTACAGCAAGGGGCCCAAGGTTTTGGCTCGATGGGGAGTCCCCAGATATTTCGGACTCAATAAGTTTTCCAATGCAAGACCGCTTTTAACTTGTAAATTGGAATGGGGAAACTCTAAACAGACAATAGAATTGTCAGGGTTGATTGATACAGGAGCTGATGTAACTGTTACCTCAAAATCATCCTGGCCAGCACAATGGCCAGTGGCTAAGGTCTCCACAGCCATTATGGGCATAGGAGGCCACATGCTCCCTGAGCAGAGTCAATTTTTCATTCAAATTGTGAGGCCAGAGGAAAGGAGGGCTAATATTTGACCTTTTGTGCTTCCTACCCCCCTCACTGTTTTGGGGCAGGATTGTCTATTACAATGGGATGTCAGCCTTGAGTCAGATTTGTCCTGAGGGCCGCTGGGACGCATTACACCCTGAAATTAGCCTGGAAAACTGAAACTCCCGTTTGGGTGGACAGTGGTCCCTTGCCTTGGACAAGCTATGACACTTAAAAGATTTAGTTGCTGAACAGCTCGCACAGGGCACATAGTGCTACCAACAGCCCCTGGAATTCTCCTGTATTTCTCATTTCTAAAAAGAGCAGAAAATGGCATTTGCTATATGACCTCAGACGCATTAATGCAGTAATTGAGGATAGGGGCCCATTACAGCCAGGGCTTCCTTCACCCAAATGATACCAAGAGATTGGCATCTGACAGTAATTGACCTGAAACATTGTTTTTTTACCGAACCCTTTCATCCTGAGGATGTCTCTAAATTTGCTCTTATGGTGCCCGCCATTAATGCTTCTGCGCCTTGTGAAAGGTACCGCTGGAGAGCACTACCTCAGGGTATGAAAAATAGCCTGACCATTTGTCAATGGTATGTGGCAAAGGCCCTTTCCCCTACTCCAAAGCAATTGTCTAATGTCATAAATTATCATTACATGGATGATATCTTGGTAGCCACCCAAACAGATGCTGAAATGCAGCAAGCGATGTTGACAGTTTTAGAATAAATCAAATTAGCCAGATTGGAGGTAGCACCTGAAAAGGTACAACAAGCCTCTCCATGAAAATATTTGGGACAGAGAATTACTAATCAGCACATTGTCCCTCAGGCCTTAAGACTGACTCTTGACATCTACACCTTGAATGATTTGCAAAAGGTTCTGGGAACCATTAACTGGGTAAGACCCTTATTAGGAATCAGCAATGAGGACTTACATCCCCTGTTTCAGATGCTTAAAGCAGATTCAGCCCTGCATTCTGAACGAGTTTTGACTCCTCAAGCTGAGGATGCATTACAAAAGGTAGCATCAGCCATTTCAGAGAGACAAGCACACAGATACCATCCTGAATGTGCTTTTCAATTGATTATTTTAAACTCTTTCAGTCTTATGGGCTCACATTCCAACGGGATGTCCAGAGTAAAGACCCCATTAATTATTGAATGGATCTTTTTGTCACATCTATTTGGAAAAATCATCATTACAAAAATTGAGATGCTTGCAACATTAATCACGAGAGGTCAACAACAGTTGCTAGCCCTAAGCGGCAAAGAACCAGCAGTCATTATACTGCCCATGTCAATGAAGATGTTACAGTGGCTTTTTCAAACCTCTGTGTTGTTTCAAACTGCCATGGAAGGCTTTCCTGGGACAGTTTCAATTCACCCCCTGAGTCACAGACTATTATGGTTACAGCTTAATATCCAACAGCTATCAAACTGTAGCCCTGTTCCTTTAAATGCTTTAACTGTCTTTACTGACGGCTCAGGAAAACAAGGACGTGCTGTAATTGTACGGCAAGAGGATAATGGTCAGTGGCAATCTGATGTTAGTGTTGTATCAGGACCACCACAAATAGCTGAACTAATTGCAGTTGTTAAGAGTTTTTCAGAAATGGAACTGTTCTATTAACATAGTTACTGACTCTGCATATGTGGCCGGTGTCGTATCACAAATCAAAGCATCCTATTTGAAAGCAATTGAACATGAATCTTTGTTTACTTTGTTCCAAACTCTGTTAACCTTGTTAAATCACCGCAGAGCTCCTTATTATGTTATGCATATACACTCTCATACCACACTCCCTGGACCTTTGGTAGAAGGTAACAGATGTGCAGGTATTTTAGCTGGAATCACAGTTGTGCCTTGCACCTTTGAACAGGCACTCCTTTCTCATGTGTTTTATCATCAAAATGCTAAGGCTTTGCAGAGAACCTTTCCTCTTACCATGGACCAAGCACGACAAATTGTAACAGCTTTCCCAGATTGCCAGCTGACGACTCCTTCTTTATCATATGGAGTCAACCTTAGAGGTCTGCAAGCCCTGGAAATATGGCAAACAGACGTTACTCATATTCCTGACTTTGGGAAGTTAAAGTATGTTCATGTTTCAGTAGATACATTTTCTAGCACAATAATAGCTACTGCACATACAGGAGAGAAAGCCAAAGATGTCTGTAAACATTTTTTGCTAGCCTTTGCAACCTTAGGAGTTCCTAAGCAAATCAAAACTAATAATGAACATGCCTATGTGTCACAGAAGACACAAAATTTCTTACAACAATGGGGCATTCAGCATGTAACAGGAATTCCCTGTTCCCCTATGGGACAAGCAATTGTGGAGCATGCACACAGCTCCTTAAAAGCAATGCTCATAAAACAGAAAGAGGGAATGGGTCCCACAACTCCCAGGAAAGAGTAGCCAAGGCCACTTGTGTTTTAAGTTTTCTAAATCGATGGCAGGAAAATGGAGGACTGCCAATGCATGGCATTTGGTATCTGCATCTAATGAGAATCAGGAAATGAAAAAGAAAGCAGAAGTGTTGATAAGAAAGTTAGAGATGGGAACGTGGGAAGATCCCTATCAACTAATAACATGGGGACGAGGGTATGCTTGTGTCTCTACAGATCAAGGACCTCACTGGGTTCCCGCATAGGCTGTCCGTCCCTTCCTTGGTCAACAGCAGCAAAGCGACTGTCAGACGATGAAACACCTCCTTAAACCTACCAAACCAGTACCAGGCAAAGTGGTTGTTGCATGGGAGGAGGAACGGACATAAACTGTTTTGGGTTAAGGCTAAGTGAAGCAGGAACTAGCATATGTCCATTGTGCAAGGGGTGCAACAGGTATATTAGAGCTAGGTGTGCTTATTGTGGAAAGTGCATGATTTCCTTTAACAGGAATCAGTGAGTGTATTTAGACAGAAGTTTGGACCCCTGTGCATCCATTGTGGGAAGTATACACCCTTGCACTTGTTACCTTGGGTACATTATTTGTGTTGTTGTGGTAATCAGTATATCCCAATATAAGGCCACAACGAGTGCTGGTTTGATGTGTAGTCTGATTGTCATAATCTGGTGTGTTGTAACCTGCTTATCAATACAGATCCCATCTCAGCCAAAGACCAATGTATGGGTTACACTGGCAAATGAGACAGGACAAGACACGTTGTGCCTCTCAACAGCTTCGCCATTCAACCCCTTTTCCACATGTCTGGTGGAAGTTCCTGTTGACAACTGGCCTGTTCCCAAATTTAGGTTACCCTACCTAAATTTGGATGGCAAACCCTTCAACATAGTAAACCTATGGATTACCTGGGTGGGTTGGCTCCCCAAATCGAATCTTCAACTGCAAGAGCTAGATTTATTAGGATCAATAAAAATGGATTGTTGTATATGCTTTACTTACACGGACGTATGGTACAAATTTGGTCAGTCATATTTGAACAATATTGATCCTATACCTCACCAGATTCAATAGGTAAACACCACCCTACCAGCATATCATAATGCTTCTGCTTGGTAAAATTATACCACATCTAACGTAGTACTTTCTAGCAGATTTCCCAGAAAGCTCCCGCTGGGATTTTTTCTTATCTGTGGAGATCACACCTGGTCAGGTATCTCCTTTCGCACAAGTGGGGGACCATGTAGCACCAGAAGGCTAATGCTACTTACACCAAACACTTCTACGGACATGAGCCATAGAAAGTCGTGACTTCGTCGCTCTATGCATGCTTATCAAGCAGACTGCAACAATAATGTCAGATCTTGGAATGCCGTAGAAATTATCGGCAGCCTTTTTTGCCCCAGGCACAGCTGCTGCAGGAGCATTGAAAAAGTTAAACAACTTAGGATGTTGGCTGGCAAAACAGTCAAAAGCCACATCGGCTGCGTTGAGCGGTTTATTGGTAGACATTGATTCTGTTAGGCACACTACGCTTCAGAATAGAGCACCTATAGATTTTTTGTTATTAGCTAAGGGACATGGGTGTGAGGATTTTGATGGCATGGGTTGCATGAACCTGTCGGATCACTCAGAATCTATACATGCCTGCATTGCGAAGTTAAAGGAAGGAGGTGTTAACAAACTCCAAATTGATGATGCATCGGATTGGTTCAACAGTTTGTTCCAATCCTGGGGTACTGGAGGTTGGCTTGTCTCAATTTTAAAGACTGCATTTATTGTAACTTTAAGTGTCATGTGCCTTTTGTTGTTTTTACCTTGTATTTTACAGTGTCTGCAATGAATGATTGATTGTGCTATAAAGGCTGTTTTGGTTGTTAATACAGAAGGGGGAATTGTGGAGGATGGATGCAGTTTAGTCTCCACCACGAGCAGTGGTTGGGACTTCGGAGAGATGGTTGGACACAGGCCATGGGAGAAATGAAAATAAAGAAGAGGAAAGGAACCTGGAGAAAAGACAAGGAACAGTCTCTGAGCAAAAATTGAACGTGTAGATGTGTAGACGTTCCATTTTTGATGGAACAATGGAAAAATGGAACAAGACTAACATGCGTTAAGCTTGTGCAAGAAAAAAGAATAACTCCATAATCTTGTGATTAAGAATTTATATAGAAATAAGGGAAACAAAAATTGCTGTGCTGCACTTTGCGGGGCTGGGGCAGGGGTTATAAAACTTGAGCTGTATCACGATAAAGTGTCTTCTCTTTACCTCATGAGAGGAGTCCATGTCATCTGTCATCGCAGACTAGAAATTAAATACATGAAATTCCATGTTCCCTTCACATGGGTATTTTGTGGAAACATTCATTCGTAACAATGAGCTGAAGATGGACATATGCAAGGAGCATGCTAGAGTTAGAAAGGATTTGTGTGCCATTTTAAGCCAGTCCATACTTCCTACACCATTTTTGGACAAATTAACATCCAGCCCTATTTTTCCTGAGTTTATAGTGCTATTAAATACAGTGAGTACATTGTTACTGGGATAGGACAAGGGGAATGGCTTTAAGCTGGAAGAGGGCAAATTCAGATTAGACATTAGGAAAAAATTCTTCACTATGGTGAGGCACTGGCACAGTTTGCTCAGAGAAGCTGTGGCTGCCGTATCCCTGGCAATGTCCAAGGCCAGGCTGGAGGGGCCTTTGAGCAACCTCATCTAGTGAAAGGTGTCTCTGCCTATGGGGGGGGCTGGAACTGGATGAGCTTTAAGGTCCCTTCCAAACCATTCTACGATCCTATATAACATTAACAATTTCTTTTTTTTCTGGACAAGAAAGTAGGCTTTATTGTTTTATTTAATAACACTATTCTTCACTTAACTACATGATGTTCCAGCACTTGTCAAAATCCAGTGTCTGTACTCTGACCTCTTCCCCACCCCTACCCCCAAATCATACAAATACCCTCAATAAATTTGAAGGTAACCAGTAACCTTTACCAATTTGGGGAGTTTAGTGTTTTAATAAAGTATCAGTGTGTGTGTTAAAAAGGATTCTAGAGACTTTACAGAAACTGAACTGTATTAATAATGACAAAAATAAGCTGGAGCACCATTTATATAAATTTGCAGATTTTGGACAGTTTGTAGCCAACAGACCTTTACAAATGAGCTAAGATCAGTCCTTATGTCATTCTTCACAACTATAGATTGAAATTGTGTAAGAATGTGAAATTAACTGAAAAAGCAGCACTCTTGTGGAAAATATACAAAATTAGCACTTTTCTCAACTGAAGTCTGAACAATTTTGTTAATTACCTGTCTTAGTTCTAGACCCGAAATCACAGTCACTTAAAAGCCCAGTGACAGCTGACAGATTGTTCTTAGCAGACACATCCCCAGTAACTAAGGAACTGATGGTTACTGACATTTGAATAAAATCAAAGTGCATAAATTCTACTCCTCTGAGCACAGAGCAGCTATGCATTTTTTGGAGAAAGAGCTAAAACCCCCAAATGGTGGGGGTTTGGGCACATTCCATGATGTGACTTAGAAATAACAGTGTAATGCCTGAAGTTCTTAGAGGCTGGTCTTCCACCACAACTCAACTGAGCAGGTAATTATGTCAGGGATAGGTAAGAGTTTAAAGAGACCTCTAACATGTTCCAAATACATCTGAGACTTACCTGTAGTTAAGAAAAAAAAACCTCCAAACCAAAAAACCCAACCCACAGAACTTGGAACAGCATTAGATTTTTAATATTCATCACAAGCATTTGAAAAAGATGGGGGATTTAAGACAAACTGCTCTACTGCGATGATCATCCTGATCTGTGAGTTTAAAGTACACTCACAGGAGGTAAACAAAAGGAAACCATAAGATATGGGAACATACGTATCGCTCCCAAATGCAAGAACAAGGTGGGAATTGTACTATTACACTACTGTAAGCCCCAGTTACCACTCTGAAGGACCATTCCTCAAAATAAGCACTCCTCTCCCTTACTCACATTAGAAATGGCCCCTCTCTGAAGCAGCAGCAGCTTGCTGTCTCAGCTTCCTGCAGTACAGACTTCCATAGTACTGGAAGAATAACTCACCAGCTGTCTCTGGCTGGTGTTAGGCTATTTTAGCTTTAGCAGACCAGAAAAACTAATCTTAAACATTAATTACATCCAGCTCTTTGTGAATTTTAAACAGTTGATAAGTGAAGCAATTAAGCACATGTTTAGCTTCTGCTCTTTTTCCTGCAGAGGTACTGAGAAGGCACAAGTCTGAAGTGCTGGGAAAGCAGAACTATCAGCATGGGAAAATATGGGGGAAAACACAACTACCAGTGTATATAAAGAAATATTTATGCATAGATCAGTAGCCATTGAATAGATGCCCATGCTCAGAATCATAGAATAGTTAGGGTTGGAAAGGACCTTAAGATCATCTGGTTCCAACCCCCCTGCCATGGGCAGGGACAC